>JANAVB010015831.1:0-5000 GCA_029216955.1 Iris pallida
GAGGAGAACAATTTGAACAAGTTCAAGGAATTCGTAAACGGGATTTAGAGGTTTTGGGTCAAATTTAAGACAAGGTGAAAGAACTTGGAAATTTAAATAAATTAATGTTGATTCCTAAATGTGAGGGCTGTGCTTCAAAGTGATGTTTGGAAATTGGGAGTTGCCTACGGTAGTCATGGTAAGGGTTTAAGTAAAGGTTAAATTTTCATATGAGACTGGTGAGGTAAAGATATATTGGCAAGTTATGACCAGATGAACTTAAGAGTATCAAAAGCAGATGACTAACTCGATCTTCATTATTTTTGTGCATTAATTACCACCTCTTGAACTCCCACTTTCTAATTGAGATCCTTTGACATTCCTTATCGTGACTTTGATATTCGGAATGTAATACTAGCTGTTACCCTCCAACAAATCTTATATGCAAGACCTAGACGAGCTCACCTTCGTGTAGGTATATCATGTCCCACTAAAACCCGTCTTCTTGTACTCTATTTTCTTGATATGATTTTCTGGTCAACTGGCTAAACTATAACCTCTACCATTATACTAAATTTCTTCTTATTTCAATTAAAAATCCAGCCTTGACTCAATTCTTTCGACCCGACATGTGATGGTGTTCTGCTTGTTTCCTTAGATGCTTAACCTTGTACCTTATCTGATTACTTGACCCGTTGGTTAAGAAACTTGGACTATGTAATTCCTTTCATCATTACCACCCTTATATCTTGTGTTGCTAAATTAGCCTTAGTTTTGCAAGCTTATCTATTTTCGAGCTTGGTCATGACATATTTTATTGGGTGGCCACCCACTAACATATTGTCTAATCAGAACCGGTACATGATGGTCTGATCAACCTATTGCACTTTGGTTCACTTTTTCATGTATCAATCTACGAGAATGGAGACATAGTTAAACTTGACCCTAGAGTCTCATTCGCGACAGCCTTGACAATTCTTCTTGAAATCTTTTCATCGCCTATGAACCTCGTATTCGTACTCAGTCGAATTAAATTTAATCATGACATGAACCTCCATCATTGGATGCTCGTGCTCATACTTTGATTTCATTGATTTCCCTTCTTGCCCAAATCTCGTTTTATCCCGAAATTGATCAACTTAGATCGTGTCAAGACAAAAATCTATTTGTGATTTGTTGTGCCTAAATTTTTAATTTTTGCCATTTTATGTAATAGTAACCTTTTAATAATTTCTTAGTTGCTTGTTAATGACCAATTTTTATATAGGATGGTAGACAGCCCTACAACCTTGATGATTGTTGTTCCCTTAACTTCCCAATTAGGACATCCTAGATTGTTTGTGTGTTGATACCATAGTACTGTTTTGACCTAGAATGATTAGTGTACCTCGGTGAGACTTCCAACTTCTACGGTATGCCCTGACCTTGTATACTATTCCTTCAAATTGCATGATTTTGATAAAAAAAATTAGACCTTGATTGTTGGGAAATAGGGACGTCACTCCATTAGTATCTGTTGTAGATATATATGGGTTAGTCCTTGATGTGGGGATGTGTGTCTATAAACATGTAGCTTAGGATATTTAGGAGAGATTATAGTATCAGCCTTGATAGGATGTACTAGTCTTTTGGTGAGTATAAATGTGTTATGAGAGATAGGGGCCTATATGTCTTAGTAATGCATCGTTCCTATGGTAATAGAATGTATTAATAGATGGTTAATAGGAAGATAATAGTTTGAGCATACCTATAGCCTATGATCAGTTCCTTTTCATCCTTAGTTAAGACCACTTTAAAATAGGTCCAGTCCCTTGGATATAGGTTCCAGTCCATATTTTATTGAAGTTCCATTACCGTCGTACAGCAGAGCAGTATTGGAGGTATTCCTACATTGACACTTTTTAGATGTCCGTTTATTATTCCAGTGTTAGGAAGTGTTACCTTAGATATTGGGTAGGTTAGACGCTCTAGAAGGAGTACTATCGATCTTAAATTTCGAGGACAAAATTTTTCTAAGGTGGGTAGAGTTGTAGCACCCAGTTTTCCAAATGAGAGTAATTTTGAAATTTCATGTTTATAATTATTTTAATAATGATATTTAATTTATGATATAATTTTTGGTGATTTTAAATCATTTTAAAATTATTTAAATCAATGACTTGTGGTTTTGATATTTTACGAGTGAAACCCTAGAGACTGTTTGACCTAGAGCCTAACCATGTGATTAAATATTTTAATATCATTTTTGGCCTAAGGATATTTTTGCATTTGACCTCTTTGAATTATTTTGATATTATTTTATTATTTATGATATTATTTTGGGGTTATTTGAGTCGGGTTCGAATTTCAACTCAATCCGACTTGAAACGGGGACCCGGGGATAGTTTGACTCTAGTGGGACCCACACACTAGTTAAGCATGGCCCACATAATATTAATTTTAGTCCACATGATAGAAATATTTTAGTTAGAGGTTAGACTAATTATTATGGATAAGGTTAGTGTGATTAGAGACTTTAGAATGACTAATTTAGCCCCAACTAATTAGCCCTTTCCTAATACTCATAGAATAGGTTAGTGGGGGCATTTTGGACCTTACCATAATAGGACAAATAGCCCCATATGGCCATCCACTTTGGGAGAGGATAGGCTAAAGTTCATTTCATTATTCTCATCCACACTCTCTCTCTTGTTCTTTTCTAAATTCCTAGAGAGCAATCCCTAGCAATTTCTCCACCAAATCCTTCCATTTTCGCCATCAAATCTTCTTCTTTCCTTCTCCATTCTGGCCAAGGAGGAAGCTACCCAAGTTTAGGAGGATTCGGAGCTCGTTTGTATCCTTTTGGAATCTATACGTGTCGGTGTCGCTCCGGGAAGGCTTTTCTTCGATTCGATCTACCGGGAGGTATAAATCCCTTCTCCTTTTCATTTTCTCTTGCATATAGGTCTATTTTGAACCCATAGGAATGACCCCCATGGTTGTATCTCCATTTGTGTCTATTTCGTGTCCATTTGGAGGTCATAGGAGTGTCCTTTGTGTTGTAGTTGTGTCCATGTGGGAAAATCCCAAATTTGGACACACTATGTGTTGTTGTTATGTATGAATGAATTATTACATGTTTAATCTCATATTTTTTATTGGAGATGTGTTCTATAGTGTCTCATATATATATATATATTAGTGTAGAGAGTGAGTTCTTGATATATTATGTTATATACTTGTGTTCTTTTGTCTCAAACTACCCAAATCCGTCATAATTTTTATCCACGTTTTTAATTTCAGCCCTAATTTAGAAATGACAAAGCTCGGTTTAATCTCCCGTTTTTTTAAAAGAAGCGTATTGAAGTTAGCTTTCCAAAAACATGTATTAATAGGTCTAATTCTTTCTGTAACTTTCTGGAGAATTATTTGAGTGTCAGCTGTACGAAAGACAAACGCGTTCTTGGTGTTTTCGCGATTCCGGGAGTTTCCGGAAATGAAAACGCGATCCGTTTGAAGTTTCGAAAAGCTAACACATAGATCTATAACATACTTTAATCCTAGATTTTAATTCATGCTGCGTTGGTACAGTATTGATTATTAGTAGGAGTTACTATTCGGCATATGTATTTTGTGCACCCTTGTGTGTAATATAATGTTTATTTGATTTTTAACCCATGTCAATGTATATACATTATGTAACTAAATAGAGAATGCAAGCATGAGTAAATAGTTAAATAAATAATGTATGAGGTGTAAGTATCCTATCTAATGTAAGCATGTATAAGTATGGCTTGTAATGAATATGTAGGTTCCATAGTATGTAATGTATGGTACATATAGTAGTGCAAGAGAATAAATGAATGATGAATGAATGCAAGCACAAATGTAATGTAATAATAGATGTAATGTATGCAATATACAAGTTAATGAGATGTAATGTTCTATGTTAACACAAATCCTATATTACCTCATGTACCCCTTACACTATATTGACACTATCACACTTGACACTTTGTTCACTTACACTTTGACACTCTTTGATATGTATACACTATGTATGCCCATTTAACCCTCACTTGCCCCTTTGCCATGTTCACATACACACACATAGCCTCTTAAATAAGTATTTATAAATATAGTTAACTTAGCTATGTATGTATATTATATATATGGTAGCATATTGTATTGTAATATATAAGTTTATATAGCCATTGAAATGCCATGATTATAGACCTAATGTTGAATACCAATATAAGCATGTGTATATATGTGTAGACATGTATAGCTTAAAGTAATAGATTACCTAGTGTATATCCAATGTGAATTCTTGCATATTTGAGTATTGAATAATTGCATGCTATATAGAGTTAGGTGTATGTTGGCTTGTATAACCTTGTATTGATGTGTGCTTGCTAGGATAGTCTTGGTTAGGCATAGTAAGACTTGCTGGGTTAGGACATGACCTAGTTTGACCTAGTTTGACTAGTGCAGTTGACCAGAGTTGACCAAGGGTTGACTTTGGCCTAGTTTGACCTAGATTCATGTAGAATGTATTGTAGTACTTTATATTACCCTTCTGGACATGTTGTGACTTGTGCTATTCTAATTAGGAGCCAAATACCTCTCCTCGGACAGTATCTTTACCTTGGATATTCAGATATCAGGCGAGTACATTCTCTGATCATTTTATATCCTGTTAGAATTATTTTCCTGCTTTAGATTACTATACTTGATGCTGTCACGTTGGTAATACGAATTAGTACTATATGGATCCTTTCTTGAGATGTTATCCCCTCAGGGAGCATCGTATACTACATGTTATGTGCGTTTCACTTACATGGTGTATCACTATGCTTCATGGTTCTTCGATCACTTGTGACATGTACTCTCATGATCACAGAGTCTTCCCAGAATCACCCATATATGGGCATTCCCAGAATCACCCCATTATGGGCATACCCAGAATCACCCATTTATGGGCTATCCATGTATCACCCCTTGTGGGCCTTTGCATGGAATCATAACATAACCTGGTTGGA
>JANAVB010015831.1:10000-17500 GCA_029216955.1 Iris pallida
AATATTATATTATTATTATGTTGTATTAATGATATGAAATGATTACCTATGATTTAGGATATTTGGTCGACCAAATTGGATTTGGGGACTTGGTGTATGTGTATGTGCACTTTGTATGTTATGTCCGGTGAAGGAATAGTTGAAATGAGTGGAATTTCTCAGATAATTTTATTGATAGGCTCCTGCCACTACTTATTGAGAGTAAACCACCTCTTCATAATACAACTTTTGATGTGGGACTAAAGTCCCTTATTAGTTCTTAACACTCCCCCTCAAGATGGGCGATAGATATTAATCATCCCCATCTTGTTACATAGCTTTGACAGACTCAATAAACTAAGACCCTTAGTCAGACAGTCTACAACTTGTTCTTCTGAGCGAACATGGTCAATCTTCAGTATCCCTTGTTCCAGCTTCTCCTTGATAAAGAATCGATTGATCTCGATGTGCTTTGTTCTGTCGTGCTGAACTAGATTGTTAGCTATACTTATTGCAGCTTGACTATCACTCAGAAGACGTAATAGTGCTCCTTTGTCCAGCTTCAACTCTGTCAGTAGTGCTCTTACCCATAGCAACTCCGACACTCCCAGAGCTATTGCCCTGTATTCTACTTCAGCTGTCGACCGTGCTACCACTGGCTGTTTTTTGCTTCTCCATGAGACTAGGTTTCCTTCTACAAAAATACAGTACCCCGTGGTAGACCTTCTGTCGTCTATGCAGCTTGCCCAGTCTGCATCACAGTATCCCTCAACTTCTATGTGTCCATTCTTCTTGAACCATAGTCCTTTTTCTGGCATCCCTTTAAGATATTTCAAGATCCGAAACACTGCTTCCATATGACCCGTTCTTGGATCATGCATGTAGCGGCTCACTATATTCACCGTAAATGAGATATTCGGGTGAGTATGCCCCAGATAAATAAATATCCCTACAAGTCTTTGATACCTTTCACGATCAATAGGCTCTCCTGCTTCTGCTCCCAGCTTGCACTTTTGGTCAATTGGAGTTACTGCTGCTTTGCATCCCAGCATCCTTGTCTCCTTTAGCAGATCTAGTACATATTTTCTTTGTGAGAGAACAATTCCCTGTTCGCCGTCACACACCTTGATATCCAGAAAATACCTCATCGCTCCTAAATCTTTTACCTCAAACTCCTTCGCGAGTTTTGACTTCAGCTTAGTAATCTCGACTTCATCATCACCAGTGATTATTATATCATCCACATATACAGCAAGTATAGTAATGTGGCCTCTTGTATGCTGGAGAAAGACCGTATGATCTGCATTTGTTTGGTGGTACCCCGTGCCTGTAACAGCCTTTCTGAATATGTCAAACCAGGCTCGAGGAGATTGCTTGAATCCGTACAGTGACTTCTTTAGTTTACACACTTTACCGTGCGACGTCCCTCCGTCTGATTCTGTCGCATAGCACCCTGGCGGGGGTTCTATGTATATTTCTTCTTGCATGTCCCCATGGAGAAAGGCATTTTTCACATCTAATTGGTATAGCTTCCACCCATAGTTTGCTGCAATGGAGACCAGAGTTCTTACCGTGCTCATTTTTGCTACTGGGGTAAACGTCTCATCATAGTCAATGCCATATGATTGTGTGTATCCTTTTGCAACCAACCTCATCTTGTACCGCTCTACCTTTCCTTCTGGCGTCTCCTTTATTGTGTACATCGATTTGCATCCCACAGCTTTCTTTTCTTTGGGTAATGGAACCAGCTCCCATGTCTTATTTTTCTCTAGTGCCCCAAGTTCTTCCATCATTGTAGCTTTCCCCCATAGATTTTTCTTTACTTCCTGCCAACACTTGGGCAAAGAAGTAGAGTCTAACGATGCAATGAAGGCTCGATAATTTGGATAAATATTAGAATAAGACAAAAAGTTGGCAATGTCATGTTCATAATCATCATAACGACGATGAGCCTTACCTGCATTGATGCGAGAAGATCTCCTTAAAGGAGCAATAAGTGGTAGAGGGGACATACCATCAGAGTCATAGAGATCCGCATCGGAATCAGAGTGATTCAGTACGGGGGCAACATCTTCAAGAGCCGGGGCAGGAGTAGATGAGGGACTTGGTATGGTAGGTACTGGATTTGGTACAGTAGGCACTGACACTGGACACGGCTTCTTCTCCTGCGTAACATATGTATCGTCTTCTTCATCGGAGTCACTGCTATCTCCTCCATTCGTCCAGTTCTCCACGATCGGGCACAGGACTGATCCAACTACCACATTTGGACTTATTCTCTCCCTCTCACGTCTAATACCCTCCGTGTTAGGTGTGTCACCAAATGCTGAACCTTCATCTGAACTATAGTATGGTTCCAGTTCTCGGAATGTAATGTCCCTGCTTACAAACAGTTTCCGCTCAACCGAGCTCTAACATGCATATCCCTTCTGAGTCGCCGTGTACCCGACAAAGACATATTTAACCGCTCTAGGATCCAGTTTACCAACTCTCGGCCTATTACCTTGGACGAAACACACACACCCAAATACTTTCGGTGGAACTGTATAAGTGGTTACACCAGTAAGCAATTCCAACGGTGTCTTCCAGTACAATACCTGAGATAGCATTCTGTTAATGAGATAAGAGGTCGTCAAGACAGCTTGTCCCCATAAGTGTTTTAGGACATTCATAGCCAGCATCATCGTCCGTGCGACCTCTAGCAGGTGTCTGTTCTTCTGTTCGGCCACACCATTTTGTGTCGGTGTATAGGCACATGAAGTTTGGTGTAGTATTCCATGAATGGATAAATACTCAGCAACCTTCTTATTAGTATACTATGTCCCATTGTCAGACCATAAGTACTTAATTTTAGTGTCATATTGTGTTTCTACCCGGCGATGAAAGTCTCGAAATGCCTCAAAAATGTCACTTTTATTCATCATAAGGTAGACCCATGTCACGCGAGTATAACAATCAATAAAAGTGACGAACCATCAAAAATTGTTAATACCGATTGTAGGACAAGGACCCCATACATCTGAATGTATCATGTCAAATGCAGCTGAACTTCTATTCCTGGAGCTCATATACGAGCTTCTGGTATGTTTTCCCAACTCACAAGCATTACAAAATAACTTTTCTTTATTAGCCCTTTGATATAAGGATGGATACATACGACTAATAACTTTAAAGGAAGAATGCCCGACACGCTGGTGATGGAGGAGCAATTCGTCTTCTACACTGCTACGAGAAGCGTTCGGTTGTACGTCTGCTACTAGAGATGCTAATGCTATGTCCAGTCCGGTCCTGTCCAAGTACCATAGCCCCTTATGCCATGTGCCAGTCCCTAGTCCCCGTCCTGTCCCCTTCTGCTGAAAAGTTACCTTAGGAATGTCAAAGGAAACAATACAGTTTAGATCAAGGATAATGACACTAATAGATATAAGATTGACAGGAAAAGAAGGACATGTAAGACATTATTGAGAGTAAGGGAAGTGGTGCATGCGACAGTACCTTTACCCATTATAGGTCTGGAGGTACCATCAGCAGCCTGAATACTCCCCGACAACGGTAGGTGAGTATAGTCCTGAAACTCACCACGGGACCTCGTGACATGGCGAGATGCCACAAAGTTCATAATCCAACCTGGCTGATGGACAGATGCAAGAGCACGTACAGGTATACCTGTGCTGGGTTGGGCAAAGCAAGTGATGTAATCCCTCGAGGTAGATGACGCCCCAGGAGTGACATGACTGTCGGCCGAACCCAGCTTTGTGTCTCGCAACTTTGCAAGGAACTTCCGCTCAAGCGGGGTTATTTCTGCCAGCTGATTTTCTCTCACTTCCTCCGCCAGATGTGCTTTGTGTCCTCCAAAAGAATCTCTCCTTCTACCAGCATATCCTCCTCTACCTCCACGACGTCCTCCACGTCCCCGTCCGTGATCACTAGACTGAATTCGCAGGAGTTTTAGACAAAATCTGATGTAATGTCCAGAGTTACCACAGTTGTGGCACACACCACTCACAGATGGAGGCTGAGTGAAGGCAGCAAGGGCAGACTTTTCAACCGCGATAAGGTCCCCCTGGAAGGAGCCCTTATTGGGCATCAACTTCAATCGTGCTTCTTCCTGTGTCATGACCGCTATAGCTTCCTCCAAGGCTAGAAGTGTGGGTTGGGACAGGAGAATATTCCTTCTCTGCTCAAACACAGGGTTGAGCCCCTTCAGGAACTTCATCATTTGTTGTCGCGAAATATAAGCCAGGAACGTCTGAAAATACTTCGCAAATACCGGTTCGACTTGTGCACCTTCCATTCCAAGAGGATCATAGTGATCCAGATCAGACCAGTACTTCTTCAACAGGACCGCGTACTCAGAGATGGTACGGTCGTATTGGGCCACCCTATCAAGTTCATCCTGAAGTTGGAAGACCCGCATAGGGTTGCCTGAGCCTGAGTACATATCATTCAAAGTCTGTCATATATCAGTGGCAACCTCCATCACCTCGATATTGTCCGACACCTGGTCGGTCAAGGAGACTGTCAACCACCTAGCTACGATGTTGTTGACAATCTTCTAGATAGAAAACTCTCTTGGGGAGGGATCGGATGGCACCTTCATTTGGCCATTGACATAGCCAACCAAGCTATCTCCCTTCAACGTCCGCATCGCCTGCCTCGACCATTTCAAGTAGTTGGACGTGCCTTCCAACTTTGTCTCCAGCTTTTCCAACTTCCCTATTTTGTAGGGTGACGGATCCACATCAGTATGGGTCACCCGTGGGGTTGTCTCGGTTAATCTATTGGATAAGATCTCATCAACCAGGGCCTTCATCTCTTCTACCGTCAGTTTACCATGATAGAATCCATGGCATCTTCAACTGTAAGTAGGGAGGTCTTGTTGTATCCCTAGTCGTCGTCCTCGTCGTCGTCTGCTAACTGTTGGGTGTCCTGATCTCAGGAGTCTATGTCATCGACTATAGAGACCAGAGGGGAACAAAAAGTGGCCTTCTCACAGAAATTCTTCAGGCATACGAGCAATTAGAACCGCGTTTTGATGAGGTTAGATAGTGCAAGCATAACCAATTGGACCGTGACATCGTGCATGATCGATATTTCTAGAACTCCGAGTAGGAGTTGTGCGAAAATAACGAACTTTTGCAAGCACTTCCAAAGAAGGTGCAAAAAACAAAAAACCGGGGCACTGCACAGCAGTTTTGGGGGGCAGGTCCGGGGGCGCTGCACAGCAGGTCCAGGGGGCAGGTCCGAGGTGTTGTACAGTAGGCCCAGAGGGGGGGCAGGTCTGGGTTGGGGGGCGCTGGAATAGTAGATCGGGGGGGCTGGCGTCAGGAAGGGAGGGGTGGTCCGAGGCGCTGCACCGTAGGTCCCGGGGGAGGGAAGGAGCTGGAATAGTGGATCGGAGGGTGGGGGGCTGGCATCAGGGAGGGAGGTCAGGTTCGGGGCGCTGCACTGCAGGTCCAGGGGAAGGAGCTGGAATAGTATATGGGGGGTTTAGGGGGGCTGGCATCAGAGAGGGAGGAAAAAAATTAGAAGCCTGGCTCTGATACCAAGTTGAAATGAGTAGAATTTCTCAGATGATTTTATTGATGGGCTCCTGCCACTACTTATAGAGAGTAAACCTCCTCTTCATAACACAACTTCCGATGTGGGACTAAAGTCCCTTATTATTTCTTAACAGGAACTTGGTACAAAGATTTGAGCTCTGTGAAGAAATTCCTATTTGGATAGGTGAGGGCCTTTATGACACCATAAACATATCTCCTACCATTTTCCTAAATGCCAACTGCTCAAATACTGAACTTGGTTCAATAGATCACTTTTCAAATGTGTTGTTCTGCCCTTCTTGTATCCTGTATGCCATTCACAGATACTTCACATTGCTCAATCGAGCTTCACTATATAGCTCACTACATCATTGAATCACTGCCTGCATATTAGAAAAGTTCTACATTCATTGGATCCTACATTTTTTAGTCTTCAATTCCTTAATCATTCACTGCACTTGTGGGTTCAGACATATAGATAAATGCATATCACTGCATACATAGATATGTCCTGCACATTAGGTAATTACCCTACAATTAGATAATTGTTTAGTCCATTTGATGTATCTGTCCTAACATTGGGAGAGTATCAGCTAAACCTTGCATTCCTGCAAAATATTGCAGTCCTGGATATTCTTATATTGCATATCACTTCTTGTATATCTTGCATTCCTTGCATTCACTGCATCCCATGTCTTGCATCCTCATTTTGCCCCGCATATGTATAGTATGCTACCTACATATTGAATTCACTGCATGTGTTAGTTTACTGCCATATTCACATGTCCTATATACTCGTATCAGAACATTAGCTTAGTTATCAACCAACACCTGGAAGCATTCATTCTTCACTACACCTCAGTGGTTTCACTGCACCCAATCCATAACATGTGATAGTTGTCTTGCACTCCCTGTCCTGCATATAGGCCATCTTGTTTAATACCGGTCCTGTCCATTATTTAGTCCAACCCATGTAGCCAGGTTATTAGTTAAGACATTAACTTGCAGTTAAACCTATAGTTCAGACATCCAAATGACCTTACCTGAACATAAAAGTTCAATTTCCTTGTTTCAATTAGAATATTAGTCCCTAATGTTAACCTGGTAGCAATCGTGTGAAGGAAGAGAATTTGGGATGTCTCAGTCCACTACATTTGTTATTTCAGTCCATTTATGATTAATCCATTGTATCTTCATATAGTGTGGTTCTCTCCTAATTTGAATCATCTCTCATGTACATTAGATTTTGTATTGCATATCATGTATAGCTTCTAATCATTTAGCTCACCGCATCACTTAGTGTCATGTATCCTCAGCGGCCACGATCTGGTGTCTATGGGATGCCGTTTCCCAAGCTCCAATACGCTCCTCATATCCTCCTTCCCCAAGGGGCATCCTGCAGCGATGGAAGAGGACGGTCCAAACCATTGTCGGTAGGTCACCGTGACAGAAGATGTGGTCCACAGATTCTTATTGGCCGTCGGAGTAGCAGGTGCAGGCGGAAGCAAGGCTGTATCCGAGAGTAGTGAGGGAGTTATCGGTAGGGAGGATCCTGCGAATAGCTCTCTAAATTATGAAGGACCACTTCTTGGAGATGCATGTCTGCCAGAGCGGAGCCGTGCTAGGGCACGGAGTTGGAGGGCTCCGGACTAAGCTTCTAGCCGACCTGATAGAGAAACTTTCGGAGGCTTCCGTCTGCCAACGAAACTCATCAGCGCTGGCCCCTATCGTCAACCCACCGTTACGGATAGCCTCGATCGCCGCTTGGCCTGCCCAGTCCCGCACAATGGTCCAGTTCCAATCATTATCGATGGGGTCCCACATATCTTTGATCTTACAGTACTTGTGTGCTTCCGAGAGATTCGAAAGTAAGGTATCTCCCACCCATCGCTCGAGGAAAGTGGATGATTCGCCATTTCCTACAATCAGCCTCATGACCGGTTCAGTAAGAGAGCGGCCTTTAAGAGAACGACGCCAC
>JANAVB010015832.1:0-25247 GCA_029216955.1 Iris pallida
CGGTATTAGAGAAAGATTCCAGACGAAGTATTTTGATGCTATAGCTCGGTACGACCTGCAGACGAGATTACCAACTTGAAGCAAGGAGGCAGAACGGTCGACGGTTATACATCTGAGTTTTTTAGACTCAGTAGGTTTGCCCCGACCTTGGTGGCGACCGAGTTTGATAGGGCCCAGCGGTTCCAGCAGGGGCTGTATTTGGAGATCTTGTTGGCAGTAGAACAGTTCGAGTACCAGACATTCGATACAGTATTGAGGGCAGCTAGGAGGCACGAGTACACCTCCCAGAGGATCGTGGATAGGACCGAAGGTAGGAAGCGATCCCACAATCAGATGCACCAATCATCGGCTCCAGCCCCGGCAGTCAGGGCTTTGACAATTGAAACTCCGAGGCAGGCGACCTCAGTGACGTCAGTCACGTTCCCTCAGCAACAAAAGCAGAAGCAGTCTTCCGCAATGGGCTGCACTCATTGTGGGAAGTCAGGACAAGTTGTTTCAGAGTGCGTTGAGCTCAGGAATTGTGGGCTTGTGGGCACCGGACCACAAGATAGGGTCTTGTCCGAATAGGGCCAGTTCATCATCGCTCAGACCAGTCCGTCGGTTAGGGGACCAGCACCAGTACCAGTGCAGCAGCAGTACTAGCCTCCGAGGCCATTGCCGCCTCAGACCGAAGAATTCCAGCAACAGAGACCCCAGCAGTATGCCCTGACCCCGGCTCGGATTCAGAACCGGCAGAGAGGTTTCTAGCGGATGTCTTCCCTCTTTCTCATACCTTCAATTCTTTGCTTGCATGATTGATTGTTTGATTGATTGCTTAGTATAGTGTCCTTACATCTCTAGCCACTTGATTAAATTCGAGAACGGAATTCTTTTAAGGTGGGTAGAGTTGTAATGCCCATATCTCGTATTACGTATTTGGAATACGTGTACGTAGTATTTTAACCCGTATTGCATGTCTCCCTGCTTGATTTATTTTGACATTTCATTGATTGGTTTAATTTGGTTCATTTTTGAGTTGGCTTGGTTTATTTTTGGTTGGTTCATCATGGAGAGAACCCCCTACCTACCACCATCCCCCTTTATAAGCCCACCCACTTTTCTCTTCCTCATTACTCTTCCATTTAAATTTCTTCATTCTTCTTCCTTCCTCCACACAACACCAACACCATAGGCAAGTGCACCTTGCCACCACATAAGGACCCAATTTTATTTATCTATTAGCTAGATTAGGCCATGGTGAACAACATTAGAACTTGGCATTTTGTGATTTGGAGCTTCCATTTTTCTAGATCTAAGTTTTAACAATTTTCGGATTTTCTTGGTTTTGATCTATTAAACTTAGATTTTCTTATTTTGAGGCTTCCATGTGGAAGAGAATTCAATTTTACACAAGTTAGAACTTTGAAAATCCAAATTTGGTTTTGTTTTGGTCAAGATATGAAGATTTGAAGTTTGGAGTTCTTGGAGTTTTGCTCTCGGCCTGTTGGAGAAGATGACCCTCGGCCTGCGCTCTTTAGCGCAAGACCGGACTGCGCAACTCCTCGGCCAGCGCTTTGTGCTGGGCTGACCTGCGCTGGCGCTCTTAGCTCCAGCGCCTTCCTTCCATTGGCGCACTTGACCGCTGCGCAACCGACTTCTCAGCGCACTTGACCGCTGCGCAAACCCGACTTCTCAGCGCACTTGACCGCTGCGCAACCCGATTTCTCAGCGCACTTGACCGCTGCGCAACCCGCTCTCAGTGCAACCCACTCTCAGCACAACCCGCTCTCAGCGCAACCCAACCTCTGCGCAGTTCATTTCTCTGCGCAGTTCATTCCCCTGCGCAGTCCATTCCCCAGTGCAATCTGACCCCCTACGCAACCCACTTGCCCATGATGATTGGTTTTATTTTCTTAGGCTTGGTTTCTCTTTTGTGGATCGGAGTTTTGAGATCTTTTCCACACAACACGACTGTCTCGACCCAGCACGACCTGGCACGATTTTGGTGTTTTGCTTATGACTAGTACGGTTTTCGTGGTTTCTGTGAAGTATGATTTTAGTACTTTCTGATCTTCTTGATAGTGACCCAATGGGGTACGCTCTTGACTTGTAAACTGTGATTCATGATTAATCATGCAACTAGAGAACTCGATAGTGGCCCGTGGCGGCGCACTCTTGACTTGTAACCTGTAACTTGTAACTGACTTGACTTGATGCTGTTGCGATGGCTAACTTGACTCGTATAATCAACTCTGACGTCGTGGGTGTTCATTCTTGGTGCCTTGTGCAATCCACTTGTCTTGTCTCGCATCATGTCTAGGACGTGACTCCCTGGTTACCACGGTCAGGGATTCACACTGAATATGGATTAGGCTAATGGTTAGATCAAACTGTAGTTCATGGAGAATTTCCGGTCACAGGCGATCTCGTTATCTGGGCGCTTAAATTGGACTTGTAGCCTGCCGACGAGTAGGGCACATTTCTAGCACACTGTTATGTGTTGCACCCTCTAAGTCACCTAAGGGTATATCGTCTCCTGGGTGATGTACCCAACCATACTCTCAACCCACGGAAGGAAACTGGATAGTCTGCTGGGCTTGGGACTGGGAATTTCTTATCTGCATCTTGCTAGTAACTAGGCTTGTGATAACCCTAGTTAGTTAAGTAGTAAGCCGTAGTAATTGCTTGGCCGTTTGTGAATGGATGGTGTCCAGCCTTGTCTAAGTCTCGTCTAGTCCCTGTACCTGGTACCCCTGATCATGATGTTTTACTTATCTTTAACAATAAATGGGTAGAGACATAGTGCTATTCAGGCGAAGGGTTACAACCCCGGTCCTTGTTTGGTTTACGGGTTGTAACCTGGCTCCCGGAATGGTTCCACGTCCCTAGTCGTTTATGTCCTGTTGTACTCTCATTACTTGTACTTTTCTTCTATTTTTTTATGTTCTGATATGCTGGCTTTGTTCTTATTCGTGGCCTCCCTTGTGGCACTTGCTCTTCTGGGGTTTGACCCAGCTGATTTTGTGTGGCCGGATTTCGGAGCAGCACCGAGGATCTACCGAACCTCCATCCCAATGGTGGCGACTAGAAGAAACCCGAGCTACGAGTGGGTTTTCCATTTTGTTTCACCCACTACATTGTAAATTTATCTTTTGAGGCGTTTAGCCGACGAGCACCTGTTAGCTCGATGCATCTTTACTTATTGTCTGCCTACGGGCTGTAACATGATTAACAAATCCTAGGGTTGATCATGTATGAATGAACTCTTGCTAGTCTTGACATTTCGTACGACTAGCTTCATGATCATCCAATATGTAATATTTGGGACACCTTTTATTGTATTTGGTGGTCAAACATCTTGTGATTATATTACTTGCTTGAGATTGAGACAATAGGCTTGACCTTAAGAGACCGTTGGCTTGTAGTAAACCCTCATATATCTAGACAGCCGTGACCGTATGGTGACATGGATTCCATTTCATTATACGTAGCTGGCTATGTCTGCCCCCGCTCTCCAGTATTCTGGTTCTGGGGCGTGACAAAGGTACAACAGTTCCGTTATGACTTATTCATCCTATGACATGATGCGACTCAGTCCAAGTACAAGTAATGACATGACACGACCCAATCACAATACACGAGAAAACCAATCCAATATGAACTACAAAATTAACTATGAACAAGAACTATATATACGTATATCCAATATGAGCTACAAAACTAACTAAAACAAGGACTATATATATACTAGCATGCCGATGTACAAATCACATGTCAATAATCAACTAGTAATACTATTAATAATAGAAATATGTATGTAATAAACTGTAGAGGGAGGTATACTTGCCTGGAGATTGCACGCAGATCCAACAAAATATAGTCAACAACCAAGCCATGAAGTCCAAGTCATCACAACTGTCTACGAAAGCTGAAATAGACATTGCCAACATTCTCAGAATAGTCAAATTAGCTAGGATTGCCTGTCCTTAAGTCCAATTCTGGATATAGGGGTAAAACGATAATTTTGGGTCAAAACGGTGTCCGCCGTTGGACCCGCTTTGCACCAAAAAGCGTGCCAGAGTCAATGGTCTCTAAAGTCATAACTATATGTCTATGGATTCGTTTTGATGATACGAACCCAACGGTATGTCCAATTGTGGATTCCGGTGGGCCGTGCACAAAATTGTCCGTTGAATCGGATCGTGGGGCCCGTAAAACGGCGATCCGATCAATTGTCTCAGAATCGGACCAAACTTGGCATACAGGACCAGAAAAAATACGGTCCTATTGGCGCAAGTTTTGTCTCGATATGACGAACGTGCACAAAGTAATTGGGAAATTTGTACAGAGGCCGATACGGTGAATTTCGACGGATACGCATCAAATTCGTCGCGCACACGCGACCAATTTGAATTCCGTCAAAGCCCACACGTCCACGAAGCCGTTACGCACCTTTCGATGCTTTTGGTTCGCGACCACGTAGCCCGGATTGGCGGGACGCACGTCGTATCGAAGGTTTTCTAGTTTTTTAAAAAACTATTTTATCGGGTTTTTTTCTCAATTTTTGAGTCGATTATCTTAGCATCTACTGATTATAAAAATAATCTAAAAATAGGGTTTGAATGCTGGTTAGGTGTCTAAACTTCGGTTCAATTAGATTCCTAGCTTCCTTGCTGGATTGACCAAGATCGGCCTTCCAAATCGAGTATTGGGACAGCACTTACTGTCTAATTCGAGACAGATTTTCGCCCAATTGGCAATGATTTTTAACTCGATTCTATTTCGATTTAAATCGAAAACTATCCTACAGAGGTGAAGGGGTATAGTTTAAGTTTTACCTGCACGATTCGTCGAGCGTGGAGTCTGCTTCCTCCCTGCGAAGTCAGCCTCGCAGGCTTGCTGAGCTTTGCTATCAGTGAAGCGCTGCTCTTCCGGGTGCTGTCCGGCAGTCGGCGCGTCCTATGGGCGGCGCAGGTGGTCGACCTTGGTCCCATCTCTGAGAGAGTCGGGGAGCTCTGGTTGCTTAGGGTTTTAGGGTTTGGTTGCCCTCGACCTCTCGATCTATCTGTGTATATAGTTTCCGTAAGCAGTATAAACTCGGGTTAACAGGGTTGGGTTTCAGCTGGGTGGTAAAGCTTAGGAAATAGTTGGGCCTGGGCTCGGGCTGAAGGGTGGAGTGTTTGCTGATGGGCTTGGGTCTTTGGGCTGGCTGGGTTTGATTTCTTTTTCTTTTGCTTAGTATATATATACATTTACATATATAGGTAAATACCTATGTACATATATTCATATTCATACCTATGTACATAGATTCATATATATTATATATTATATATTTTTTTTTTTTTTTCTTCATATATATATATATATATATATATATATATATATATATATATATTTTATATATATAATATATTATATATATATATATATATTATATATATATTATATATATATATATATATATATATATATATACATATAAAATATATATATATATATACATATATATATATATATATATATATATATTATATTATATATATATATATATATAATATTATATAGATATATATTATATATAAAATTATACACATATTTATATATATATGTATATATATACAAATACACACATTTATATAATATATTTATGTATACGTTACATGCACACATTTATATAATATATTTATATATACATACAATACACACATTTATATAATATATTTATGTATACGTATACATACCACACACACACACACCAGGATATATATTGACCACTACCATAAATTCCATACAGACAATACAATATTTTAAATATAATCAATATTTATAATATCCAATAGTAATAAATATATTTATTTAATCACCACAAAATAATAAAATAATTAAATGGTGGTTTGGTGAATCCATGCTATTCACCTTTATCCGGGTCCAGAAAATTGTACAAATATTGTAAAACAATATTTAATTATAAAAATAAATTTGTACATATATTCAAATAGTTAAAAAAATGTACATCAATACCTAAAATAATTTAAGAAATATTTGTACACTCATAAATATGCCTACATGGTCGTCTTTGGTCTCACTACATACCTACAAAAGCTTGGATTCGGTTTCGGGCCCAGTTCGGGCTAAGTTGGTACCATCGGGTCATCTAAAATTAATATATCTAATTAATAAATAATTAATTCATCGGTGGGGGTTAAGTCGCAACTTGGCCTAATTTTCCTAGTTAGGACACCACTACAGCTCAGCCTTCCCTGGCATGGCTAATACACTAGTCAAGGCACGCCACTGCACTATTCGTGCTATGATTCCTAGTCGTCTGGTACTCCAAAACTCAACCATGGCTAAAGTCATCTACCAAAATAATTAATTAAAATAATTATTTATAAATTCTAAAAATCACCATTTAAATTAAATAAATAATAAAAAATATTTCAAAATTTTTTTTTTCGGGAAGGGGAGCTACAAATCTACCCACCTTAAAATAATTTTTTCCTCGAAATTCCAATTCATAACTATTCCTTAAAAAAATCAAAGTCTACTATTTCCTTAATTTCCTCAAATTTAATTTCTCCAAAATATTTTATGACCTTCTCTAGTCATTTTATAACTCTGAATACTTGAGTACTTCTATCCACCTTTGGTCATACTACTCCTCAAAATACGGTCACTAAAATCTTATAATCTTCTAACTAGTTGCAAATAATCCTTCCAACAGATATCTAGGGCATATGGCACCTATAATCCCTCATATCTATAAGCAACCAAATATTCCATAGTCAAGCAAATATCTATAAACAACCAAATATTCTATAGTCAAGCAATATTATACTATAATTTAAGAATTTTTGATGAATTCTAGACAGCACGATCATTCGTTATCCCGAAATAGGAAGGGACGAGAATCAATGGTACGGAAAAGCAAGGAAGAATAATTGAGAGAAAATATAGAGTTTCAAGAACGGTAAAGAAATTTCTAAAAGAATTTTCAAGGCAGAGTGGATTGAGATTTCTAAGGGTTTAGTCATAGTCGCAGGCTCGTACCAGTACAGTTACGTAACCGGTACGATATGCTCTGACCTGCATGGGCCACCAAAAAAACTTGTCACGACCCGCACCCGCTTTTCGGACGCGGAGCTCGTGAGCAAGCCAGCTATGCATCAAGCGGACTCCAGCCCGACTCGAATACGTAAACGCTGTCACGGCTAGGGTAAGCTGCCAATTCATGGCAAACAAATCTATATCTCAATCCACAATAAGAGTAATAAACGTGAATGAACACTATGGGTCGTGGTCTGCAGCCCACTAGCATAAATGTCCGATAAGACCCCAAAGAATATAACAAGAGTCCATAAAGCTGAATCAAGAAACATGATATCTCATGATAAGGTATGAAAGCACGAGCGGATAATAAACACAATAACGATACCTGAATTTCGTAAGCGTATCATCACATCTGTCATCCAGAACCACTAGCTAACTCCATAAAATCGCTAAACCTGGAGAGCTTATCAGGTCCTCAGGGGACATAGCAAGATACATAAAACATGCCTATCTAGCAGTTTATCATACAATAAAGAAAATACAGGAAATAAATAGGAAAAGTCCAATCAATACGAAAATACGACTATACACGACTGGAAGAACCACTACGTATAAACGAACTGCTGGAGGAGAACTAGAGAACACGATGATACGATGTCAACGGATAATCAATCGAATACTCAAACCCTCGCCCCTAGTGTGGATTCGCAGGTTTGATCAACTACTAACCCTCGCCCCTAGTGTGGACTCGCAGGCTAGCCTCATGGATCATCCTCGCCCCTAATGTGGACTCGCAGGTGTGGAACAGATAACTACTAACCCTCCCCCCTAATGTGGACTCGTAGGTTAGCTTCAAATAACTACTAACCCTCGCCCCTAGTGTGGGCTCGCAGGTTAGCTTCAAATAACTACTAACCCTCGCCCCTAGTATGGACTCGTAGGTTAGCTTCAGGGATCAAGATATAGATAACTACTAACCCTCGTCCCTAGTGTGGACTCGCAGGTTAGCTTCAAGAATTCAAGGTACAACAGTTCCGTTATGACTTATTCATCCTATGACAAGATGGGACTCAGTCCAAGTACAAGTGATGACACGACATGACCCAATCACGATACACGAGAAAACCAATCCAATATGAACTACAAAATTAACTATGAACAAGAACTATATATACGTATATCCAATATGAGCTATAAAACTAACTATAAACAAGGACTATATATATACTAGCATGCACGATGTACAAATCACATGTCAATAATCAACTAGTAGTACTATATAATAATAAAAATATGCATATAAATAAACTGTAGAGGGAGGCAAGGTATACTTGCCTGGAGGTTACACGCAGATCCAACAAAATATAGTCAACAGCCAAGCCATGAAGTTCAAGTCATCACAACTGTCTCCGAAAGCTGAAACAGACATTGCCAACATTCTCAGAATAGTTAAATTAGCTAGGATTGCCTGTCCTTAAGTCCAATTCTGGACACAGGGGCAAAACGGTAATTTTGGGTCAAAACGGTATCCGCCGTTGTACCCGCTTTGCACCGAAAAGTGTACCAAAGTCTATGGTCTCTAAAGTCGTCAAACTATATGTCTACGGATTCGTTTTGATGATACGTATCCAACGGTATGTCCAAATGTGGATTCCGGTGGGTCGTGCACAAAATCGCCCGTTGAATCGGATCGTGGGGCCCACAAAACGGCGATCCGATCAACTATCTCAGAATTGGACCAAACTTGGCATACAGGACCAAAAAAATGATACGGTCCTGTTGGCGTAAGTTTTGTATCGATCTGACAAACGTGCACAAAGTAATTAGGAAATTTGCGCAGAGACCGATACGGTAAATTTTGACGGATACGCATCAAATTCGTCGTACACACACGACCAATTTGAATTACGTCAAAGCCCATACGTCCACAAAGCCGTTACGCACCTTTCGATGCTTTCGGTTCGCGACCACGTAGCCCGGATTGGCAGGACGCACGTCGTATCGAAGGTTTTCCAGTTTTTTGAAAACTGTTTTATCGAGTTTTTTTCTCGATTTTCGAGTCGATTTATCTTAGCATCTACTGATTATAAAAATAATCTAAAAATAGGGTTTGAATGCTGGTTAGTTTGTCTAAACTTTGGTTCAATTAGATTCCTAGCTTCCTTGCTGGATTGACCAAGACCGGCCTTCCAAATCGAGTATTGGGACAGCGCTTACTGTCTAATTCGAGACATATTTTCGCCCAATTGGCAATAATTTTTAACTCGATTTTATTTCGATTTAAATCGAAACTATCCTACAGGGATGAAGGGGTATAGTTTAAGCTTATACCTTGTCATGCCCCAGTTCCAAAATATATAGGAACCTGAGCGTGACCATGCCAGCTAATACGATCTAGGGTAAGCTCCCAATTTAATGGACTTAACCCTGGACGTACTCCGCTGTAAAGGGGTAACTAAGAGTAACTGATCATCTATATCTCAATCCACAGTAATGAAATGAACACCAAGAATGAACATAATATACTAAAGTTGGCCACCCAGTAATATACACGTTCGAACAAGCTCGAGAAGGAATAAGCTCGGTAATAGTAGGCTACATAGCAGTATGAAGCAAATATAGGTGAGGATATAAGCTGGAAAGAATAAATGAAATATGCCAGAACATAATATAAATATATACCTGAGACCTCGGTGCATCATGCAGCACCTGCCAGCTACTCTGTACTAACCGCTCAGCGAATACCTGGAGAGATCACCAGGTCCTCAGAGGGACGTAACAAGATACATAGATACATGCCATAATGTAAACTGAATATAATGATCAACCTGAGTCACAACGTGGTCCAATATCCAGTCATCAATCAGCAACCATAACTCTGACCACTCCTGGTTAAAGGATGGTATACCAGTCCATGATAAGATATTGTCCCATAGTACGGTCCGATATGGGTATACGAACTAACCAGTCTATGTGGATGCATGTTGAAGACAACTTTGGAACGTATGGGTAGGTGAATAATAATTTTGTCGAAGCACGGGCCGACGTCGGATCACGAGCCGATGGATTTGCGTCGGAACACGGGCCGAGCGTCGGATCACGAGCCGATTAGCTCAATACTAGCGTCCTCCCAGCCGAACCTAGCGCGCAGCTAGTGGCCGCTGCCGGAGATGTTCCTACTAGTAAGGGCCCATGCCAATCAACAGGCCACCCTGAGGCTAACAAAAAATAATGTAACTGTCTGTCCCATACGCCTGCTGGTTGTCTTTCCCATTCCAGGAACTGTACAAGTCGTATCCATGACTCAGACAATCCATATCTCAATACGAGTCTCTAATCTAGACACCATCTAACTCTATATGTACCGTCACACGAACCGCTCGCACTGATGATTATTCGAATGCGGAAGTTCGTGCCAACATAATGACTCTTACTCAAGGTGTCGTGTAATATCTCGTGTCAAGTCATGAAGTTATCCGGGATAACTTCACCATGTCGGGTATGTCTACTAACTTAAGTCACACACGCACACGCCCATAACATCGATGCCATCATCGGTAACACCCAAGTCATCCTTGGATACACACTACCAGTGTCATCAACTAACAGTACAAGGATAGATATGAGTAATATAAATAGTACAAGTATGGTAAGGTATCTTGCCTGGGGTAAAGCAGTAGGCCGATGATGTCCTGCAGACAAATCGTCAAGTCCAAGAAAGGTAGCAACATAGGAGTCTCCATGAACGTCGTCAAATGCTGAAATAATAATCACCAACATTTCCAGAATAAGTAAAATAGCTAGGATAGACTATTCATAAGTCCAATTCTGGACACAGGGACAAAATGGTAATTCAAATCAAGATGCGGTCCACCGTTGGACCCACCTTGCACCGAAAAATGTGTCAAGATCAAAGTCAACAGAATCTTGCAAACTATATGTCTACGAGTACAAAATGACGATATGAACCCAACGGTATGTCCAGAAGTGGATTTCGGTAAGCCGATCTCAAAGTGGTCCGTTGACCCGGATAGTAGAAATCCGGTTTGCACGAAAATGCGTGCCGGAGTTCAAGTCCACTAAATCTAGCAAAGTATATGTCAACGAGTACAGAATGACGATACAAACCCAACGGTATGTCCAGAAGTGGATTCCGATGAGCCGATCTCAAAATGACCCGTTGACTCGGACAGTGGAGATCCGGTTTGTAAGAAAATATGTGCCGGAGTCCAAGTCCACTAAATCTAGCAAAGTATATGTCAACGAGTCCAAAATTATGATACGAACCCAACGGTATGTCCAGAAGTGGATTCTGATGAGCCGATCTCAAAATGACCCGTTGACTCGGACAGTGGAGCCCACTGTGCACCGAAATACGTGCCGGGGCTCACGTCATCCAAATTAAGCAAACTTTATATAAATTTGTGCCAGAACGATGCCACGAGTCTACTGGCGGTGTCAGAATTGGAATCCGGAGTCCCGGGTTCAAAATTAGAATTTAACAAGTTGAAAATTACGAATTCGGACGGCCAACTTTGGCGTCGAATTCAACCAATCAAACAAGCTCACAATGAAACGAAACTTAAGGGGCAGAAAGAAGGTTATACCAGCTGTGCACAGGAACTAGTGCATGCCGAACGGAGCTGCGATGGCGGAGATACGAGCCGACGCAGTTGACTCCACAAAACTGTCCAAAAATTATACAATTTAAACGGTCAACTTGGTGGCCGATTTCGACATATCAAATGGAAGAATTAACGGCTGAAACTTTAGGAAGAGGTAGAGCTATATACCAAGATTGTAACGGAGGAAAGAGTGCAACGATCCAACGGCTGGATTGCCCAGAAAACACGTACGAAGTTGCTGCCTTGAGACGTGTATTCTGACTTGATAATTCGTACGCTTCGACGGGATCCCGACTACGAAGTCGGAATCGACTGCTCCAAGGGTGCTGCGGCCAGGGCGACTGCCATGTGGAGGCTTGGACGGGCGGCGCGCGGCCACTGCAACGGCGGAGGGCGGCCGGTGGTGGCCGTCAGTGAGCGCGGCCACGTCACGCGCGCGTGGGGTGGGCACGTACAAGTATGCTGCAATAGCGAGGGGGGGCACGCCAGGGATCGCCGGTGGTGCGGCTGGTCCAGGGTGGTACGGCGGTGGTCGGCCTCGCGCGCAGCGGCACGGCGAACGTGCGACGGCACGGCGAACGCGCGGCGAGCGCGCGGCAGCAGCTGTAGCAGCAGTAACAGCTGCAATGGCAGCAGGAGGGGGAGAAAAAGAAGGTGGCGGTTGCAGTGGTGTTCGGTAGGGGGGTGGTGTGTTCGGCTAGGCCGTGGGGTGGTCGGCCGTGTCACTTCCCGATCCTGGAATACGTATTTTAATACGAAAATCGATAAATTATATTTACCTTGTATTTATACGATATTTATTTTGCTGTATTTCTTCATGCATTTCCCAAAAATATTCGACAAAATATTATTTCATAATTTATTTTTTGCATTTAGGCCTACAGTTTTGGCTCATTTGGGTAACCTATTCTTGGTTCACCAATGGTTCATCGTGAACCCTTTGATTCATCATGAACCCTTGGGTTCAAGATTCTATATAATAACTCATCTCATTCTCTCTCCTCTCATTTATTTCCTTTCATTTATTTCCTCCACCAACCAAGGCAAGTGCCAACTTGCTCAAGAGATGGATCCATAAATTTTGTTCATGTTTTCTTACAAAATTATTTGTCAAAATGTGTTTTTCTCCTCATTCTATACTAGTTTAGAACTTGAAATTTTCTATTTTGAAGCTTTAATTTTTGTAGATCTAAGTTTTAACCATTTTCGGATCTTCTTGGTTTTGATCTAACAAACTTCATTATTTTCAAGTTTTGAGTGTTCCATGTTGTAGAGAATTTTATTCTATCCAATTTTGACCTTTGAAAAGTTGGATTTGGACATATTTTGACCAAGTTATGGACTTTTGAAGCTTTGGGTTCGAACCATGAAGTTCTTGCTGATTTGGAGAAGACAGTGAGCAGTGTGCGCGAGCTTTCTAGCTTACGCCACTAAGCTACGCGCGCTCTTTAGCACAGCATAGTCTGCCCCATACGCTGCCTTTTAGAGGCGTATATCTTGCATACGCTGCCTTGACAAGGAGTCGTATGAACCTCATACGCTGCCTTGACAAGGAGTCGTATGGACCTCATACGCTGTCTTTAGAAGTCGTATGGACCTCATACGCTGCCTTGACAAGGAGTCGTAGGAACCTCATACGCTGCCTTGACAAGGAGTCGTATGAACCTCATACGCTGCCTTGACAAGGAGTCGTATGGACCTCATACGCTGCCTTGACAAGGAGTCGTATGGACCTCATACGTTGACTTGAGCGTAGCCTGACCTGAGCGTAGCCTGGCCTGAGCGTAGGCTGGCCTGAGCGTAGCTTGACCGGATCGTAGCCTGGCCTGAGCGTAGCTTGATCTGAGCGTGGCCTGGCCTGAGCGTAGCTTGACCTGAGCGTAGCTTGATCTGAGCGTAGCCTGGCCTGAGCGTAGCTTGACTTGAGCGTAGCCTGACTTGGACTCCGCTATACCTTATATATTTATATGTACATATTATATTGTATATATATATGTAAATGTTTGTGTATGCTATATATCCTTACGCCTTTTGTCCTGAGTATGATATGAGCACTAATGTGACCCCGGTGAACAAAGTGTTCCTACCTGATACTTGTACCTGAATGTCCCAGTTCTTGTTCATGCTCGACAAATGACTCGTAACTCCACGTGGCATATTTGTAATGATGCATTACACTAAGGAGGGTAGAACATGTTGACATACTGATTGACATGGATCCTCTCTTGGGGTACTCATACTTGAGTACGACTTTTAGGAGGATAATCATGCAGGCCACAGCATGTGAGTCCAAGATTTCACCTAGGGTTAAACTAGACAACTAAATATACTAGATGCATGGGGAGGGAAGAATCCCGAGATCGTGTTACACCAGCCGCCTTGAGATATTGTCTTGACGTGCCGGCTGGTCTCCACGGATACTGTGTCATCTGCAACGAGCGGACGACTGTATCCGATTAATTCTTGCTATATATTATATGTCTTGGCAAGGTGGCCTTACGAGGGACCCGTGCTCAATGATATCCGTCTACGCGAACCCCTGGGTTGGCTAGCCTTGCTGGAAAGATACGATCTGAGAATTTTGAAATAACATGACGCGAGGATAACCTCGTCCTACTAGAAACTCGTAGACTTGTTTGGCCGTAAAAACGACTTGCTTGTATCCTATTACCTTCCGCGAATAACTGAGGAAAGAGGACTGTTATGATACGTGATCCAACCCATGTTCTTGTTTGATTATTGGGTTGGTTATCGTACTATGACAGGCTGTGGACCGAAGTTATGAACGGAAGACTTATTCTGGTTGTGAAGTGTCACTTCTGTGAATGACTGAGAAATATGGTCTATCATGGTACATGATCCAACTCATGTTCTTGTTTGATTGTTGGGTTGGTTATTGTGCTACGATAGGCTATCGACCGAAGTCACGATCAGGAGATTTTATTGTTTCTACCTTTTAACTTATGTGAAAGTTATAGAGTACGACACGTCCCGACTCTATGCGGCACCTTTTGTCCTTGTTTGGTTGTAAGGGTGCCATATGGGTTCGAGGATATTGTGCTACCCTATAATAGTAGCATAAGTATTACTATTATCAATCATTCTATTAACTGGATTTTTAATCTGAACTCTTGTGCCCCTTTGGCGGTACTTGCTATTCGGGGCTGACCCGCTGGTTTTGTTTGGCCAGATCTCGTAGCAGAGCCAGAGGACACGATCTTCCTCCCTGACATCCATGGTGCATACTAGGAGCATGGCGGTTCGGGGACTCGAGTGGGTTTCTTCTCCACCACTCCTGCTTATACTTTGTGCGGCATTTAGCCACCGGCACCTGTTAGCCGAATTACTTGATAATTTGTGTCAGTACAGAATTGTAAATAAACAGACTGCAGCTGTGTATAATTTTGTACTCCTGACTCTCTGAGATAGCTAAATTATAAAGCTAGTCTCTCATGATCATTTTGATGAAGCGTCGGGGACGCCTTACTGTTTTATCTTTAATGTTCATTTATTTGCTGATGTGACTTGATTGATTGAGACATAAAATCCTGTGGGACCATAGGAGACTTGATTGTAGCATGTACCCCCTAGTCTCTCGACAGCCACGATCGCCGTATGACGTTACGTACCTCATATGGAGTAGCTGGCCTAGTCCGTCTCCGTATTTCGGTACTGGAGCGTGACAAGGTTTTAGTGGTGGCCCATGCAGGTCTGTTTTCAGACTTGTGGGGTATTACGAATTATTAGGAGTCTCAATCAAAACTTGTTCCCCTTGAAATTCTGTTTCGAATTCTCTGTCCTTGCCTTGATCTCTGACCTGACTTACATCCTCGAAATCTTCTTCGTTCGGACTTGATAATCTTATATCTTTCTCTCTAGGGGTGCTTCATTCTCAGTAGCTGGTGAGGCCCATAAGGAAGAGAAGCGAGAGCATGGCTCGACTGGGCACCAACAGGGGAGAGAACCTTCCCCAGGGCAGACACGAACATATGTGGAACCAGAGGCAGTGGAGCCGCAGGTTATTGAAACTCCTGCAGCACCAGCAGCTACGGCAGTACCAGATGCCGTAGCACTCCTGGAGATCATCCGGGGGATTCTTGTCACTCACCAACAACAACAGACTCAGCAACAGGAGCAGAACGTGTTGCTGAACCAAGGGATTCAGTTAGCTTTTGAGAGGAGTGCCGGGGTTGACTCGGGAGCATCAGGAAGGTTCCGTCGCTTGAACCCGATGTATTTGATGGCACGGAGGATGCCATCACTGCGGATGCATGGATTCAAGACATCGAAGCCATTCTTGTGGCAGCCAAGGTTCCAGATGATGAGAAGGTTGATCAGGTTAAATTAGTACTTCAGGATCTTGCCCGCGACTGGTGGGCATCAGAAGAAGTTGGTATAAGACGCCCTGTTCGTTGGACCACCTTCAGTGAAAGATTCAAGGCCAAGTATTTTGGCGTAGTAGCTCGATATGAGCTGCAGCAGAAGTTTATTAGTCTCAAGCAAGCAGGCAAGACCGTAGAGGGGTATGCAGCAGAGTTCTGCAGATTGTGCCATTTTGCCCCAGCAATGGTGGCAACGGAGCCAGAGAAAGCTATGAGGTTTCAGCAGGGACTTCATTTGGAACTATTACAGCTTGTGGAGGGACACGACTACCAGACGTTTGACGCTGTTTTGACGGCCGCTCGGAGGTACGAGCTTACCCAGCAGAGGTTGGCATCGAGGACAGGAGGTCAGAAGAGATCTCATTCCCAGGTTGGAGAAGGAGTAATGCCGCGAACATCGGCACCAGTACCCGGTGTACGTATTCATGATGCAGGAGCACCACGGAGGACGGCCGTGTCAACTAATACAGCGCCAGTTCGGCATCAGCAGTCGAGGAACCAACAGCAGCGTCAGGGAGCACCCCAGGGCTGTACATTTTGTGGAAAGACAGGGCACACGAGGGTGGTGTGTCGGTCAGCGAATGGCTTATGCTTGAGGTGTGGTAGTTCAGACCACCGTATTTCCACTTGTCCTATGATGCAGAGGCCAGGAGGGCCAGCTCAGCAGTTTCCAGCGTTGCCAGCTCCGGTGGCAACCCCGAGTGGAGGGCCAGTATTAGCAGCGAGGCCCCTAGCCCAGCGTCTACCAACGCAGGCTCAGATGTTTCGCCAAGCACAGGAAGCCGGAGGCCCTCAGGGGCAGCAACAACATGGTCGAGGAAGGCCGCAATAAGGGGCTCCGCGGGACTAGGGACAGGCTCTCACATTATCCTTGGGAGAGGCTCTAGCGTCTAGTGACGTGGTGGCAGATAAAATTCTCGTCACTTCATTTCCCGCTGTAATATTATTTGATTCAGGCGCTACTCATTCATTCATCTCTGCACAATATGCTACACGGATTGAACTAGTGTTTGAGGCATTGCCGGAGAGGATGGATATACTCACCGGCAATGGGCTCGTAGAAGTTAGCAGAGTGCGCTTTTCATGTCCGGTAGAGGTGTGTGGGCATTTACTGCCCGCATCATTGATTGAATTCCCTATGGGGAATTTTGATGTTGTTCTTGGCATGGACTGGTTGAGAGACAGTCATGCGACAATTGATTGTAGAGGAGGTAGGGTCATATTCAGCATTCCTAGGATGGAACAGTTCATCTTTACTCGAACTTTGAAGAATCAGGCCGGAGGCGTCATCTCAGCAGCAGTGTCAGAGCCAGGACAGATTTCGAGAGTGGTCGAAGATTTTCTCGACGTTTTTCCTGATGAGCTCCCAGGGATACCCCAGTCAGAGAGGTAGAATTTAGCATTGAGTTGAACCCTGGAATGAGGCCTATTGCAGACAGAGTTTACAGAATGTCACCGTCAGAACAGGATAAGTTGTATCAACATGAGGAGGAGTTAAAGTCTAAGGGATTCATCCGAGACAGTAAATCGTCCTGGGCCGCGCCAGTGATTCTAGTTCCCAAGAAGGATGGGTCGACGAGGATGTGCATCGACTACCGCAAGCTGAATACAGTAACAGTGAAGAATAAGTACCCGCTACCAAGGATTGATGACCTGTTTGACCAGTTGAGCAAGGCCAACGTCTTTTCCAAGATCGATCTTCGGTCGGGATACTATCAAGTAAGAGTCCGGGAGCAAGACATATCGAAGACAGCATTCAGATCTAGATATGGGTATTATGAGTTTTTAGTAATGCCCTTTGGACTAACCAACGCCCCCGCAGTATTCATGGATTTAATGAACCGCATCTTTCTGCCGTATTTGGATAAATTTGTGGTGGTGTTCATACATGATATCCTTGTCTATTCCAGCAGTGAAGAGGAGCATGAGAAACATCTTAGGACTGTCTTGCAGATATTGAGGGAGCATCAACTTTATGCGAAGCTCGACAAGTGTGAATTCTGGTTAGACCATATTTCGTTCCTGGGACATGTAATTTCTGGAGCAGGAGTGTCAGTGGATCCGAAGAAGATTGAGGCCGTAGAGCATTGGCCGGTCCCGAGAACGGTTTGCAGAAGTGCGAAGTTTCTTAGGATTAGCTGGTTACTACAGAAGGTTCGTGGCAGACTTTGCCAGGATCTCTGCGCCCTTAACGCGTTTGACGTACAAGGACATCGAGTTTGTTTGGTCAGCAAGCTGTCAGGCATTATTTGAAGAATTGAAGAAGAGATTAATCTCAGCCCCGATCTTGACGCTTCCAGTAGGAGCGGGAGGCTTTGTAGTATATTGTGACGCATCAGGGAAGGGTCTTGGATGTGTATTGATGCAACACGGAAAGGTGATAGCATATGCATCTCGGCAGCTTCGAGACCATGAGAAGAATTACCCGACTCACGATTTGGAGTTAGCAGCTGTGGTGTTTTCACTCAAGTTGTGGAGGCATTATTTATACGGGGATCGGGTAGAGATCTATACTGATCATAAGAGTTTGAAATACGTATTCACGCAGCGAGATTTGAACATGAGGCAAAGAAGATGGTTAGAATTGCTGAAGGATTTTGATTTAGATCTTCAGTATCATCCAGGCAAGGCGAATATAGTTGCAGATGCACTGAGTAGGAGAGGCAGTGCCTTTATCTTGACCTCGCAGAAGCATATTCTAGAAGACCTTCAGAGTATGGGAATCGAAGTAGTTTAGCCAAGGGATATAGGAAGAATGAACAGTATACAGATTCAGTCAACCTTAGTAGAGAGGATAAGGGCAGCACAAGCAGGAGATCCACAGATTCAGAAATTGCGATCGGAGTGTGAATCAGGCCGTAGGAAGGAGTTAGTGATTCATGAAGATGGTACGCTCAGGTTTGGAAACAGACTCTGTGTACCGAGTGGAGGCCTTCGGCAAGAAGTTATGTCCGAAGCTCATAGTTCCATTTACTCCATTCATCCAGGAGGAACGAAGATGTACCGAGATATCATGCAGTACTTTTGGTAGAATGGCATGAAAAGAGAGATAGCGAGATTTGTATCCAAGTGTCTGGTATGTCAGCAGGTGAAAACCGAGCAGCAGAGACCAGCAGGGTTGCTACAGTCGCTTCCTATCCCCGAATGGAAATGGAAGCACATCACGATGGATTTTGTGACCGGTTTACCTAGATCCCCGACTGGTAAGAATGCAGTCTGGGTAATAGTAGATCGACTCACGAAGGTCGCTCATTTCCTTCCCTTCCGAGTTGGACAGACTACTGAGCAGCTAGCAGAAATGTACATGAAGCAGATAGTAAGGCAGCACGGTGTTCCAGTTAGTATAGTATCAGATCGGGATACGCGGTTTACTTCCCATTTTTGGCGGAGCTTACACCAAAGTTTGGGAACCAAGTTAAGATTCAGTACTGCTTATCATCCACAAACTGACGGGCAATCAGAAAGAACCATTCAGACATTAGAAGATATGCTACGGGCGTGTACCTTAGATTTTGGCGGATCTTGGGAGGATCACCTTCATCTAGTGGAGTTCTTCTATAACAACAGCTATCAGGCTAGCATTCAAATGGCCCGTTCGAAGCATTGTACGGAAGGAATTGCAGGTCCCCTTTAGCATGGGACGACGTCGGAGAACGGAAGTTATTGGGGCCAGAGATGATCACGTAGACTGTAGAGATAGTTAAGTTGGTCAGAGAGCGCCTTCGAGTTGCACAGGACCGACATCGTCATTGGACAGATCAGTATCGTAGGCCTCTAGAGTTCAGAGTTGGCGACCAAGTGTTTCTGCGGATTTCTCCTACTCGGGGTATCATCAGATTTGGAACCCGAGGAAAGCTTCGTCCAAGATACGTTGGTCCTTTTAAGATTCTCGCTCGGGTAGGCGATGTGGCTTATCGACTTGCCCTTCCGCCTTCGTTAACTGGCATACATGATGTGTTTCATGTGTCCCAATTACGTGGGTATGTCCCGGATCCGAGTCATGTCCTCGATCATTCTGAGTTAGTCGTTGGTACCGACCTAACTTACGAGGAACAACCCGTGTCTATTTTGGACCGGCAAGAGAAGGTACTCAAGAATCGGACGATAAGCCTTGTCCGTGTTTCTTGGAACCATCACTCTTCGGGAGAGTCAACTTGGGAGCGCGAGGACGAGATCAGATCTCGGTATCCGTATTTGTTTGACTAATGAGGTATATTTTTTACGCCTTATTGACACGATTCCATGCTTATCTTCACCTGCTTGTTTTGCACTTTGTGATGTATGATAATAACTGCTATGATAGTTAACTTGTATATGATAGTGCCTTGCTTGCCCTGATTTCACTATCCTGTCTTGGCTGGAATTCCGAGGACGAAATTTTTCTAAGAAGGGTAGAGATGTCACTCCCCGATCCTGAAATACGTATTTTAATACGAAAACCGATAAATTGTATTTACCTTGTATTTATACGATATTTATTATGCTGTATTTTTTCATGCATTTCCCAAAAATATTCGACAAAATATTATTTCGTAATTTATTTTTTGCATTGGGCCTACAGTTTTGGCTCATTTGGGTAACCTATTCTTGGTTCACCAATGGTTCATCGTGAACCCTTTGGTTCATCATGAACCCTTGGGTTCAAGATTCTATATAATAACTCATCTCATTCTCTCTCCTCTTATTTATTTCCTTTCATTTGTTTCCTCCACCAACCAAGGCAAGTGCCAACTTGCTCAAGAGATGGATCCATAAATTTTGTTCATGTTTTCTTACAAAATTATTTGTCAAAATGTGTTCTTCTTCTCATTCTATACTAGTTTAGAACTTGAAATTTTCCATTTTGAAGCTTTAATTTTTGTAGATCTAAGTTTTAACCATTTTCGGATCTTCTTGGTTTTGATCTAGCAAACTTTATTATTTTCAAGTTTTGAGTGTTCCATGTTGTAGAGAATTTTATTCTACCCAATTTTGACCTTTGAAAAGTTGGATTTGGACATATTTTGACCAAGTTATGGACTTTTAAGCTTTGGGTTCAAACCATGAAGTTCTTGCTGATTTGGAGAAGACAGTGAGCAGTGTGCACGAGCTTTCTAGCTTACGCCACTGAGCTACGTGCGCTCTTTAGCGCAGCGTAGTCTGCCCCATACGATGCCTTTTGGAGGCGTATGTCTTGCATACGCTGCCTTGACAAGGAGTCGTATGAACCTCATACGCTGCCTTGACAAGGAGTCGTATGGACCTCATACGCTGCCTTTAGGAGTCGTATGGACCTCATATGCTGCATTGACAAGGAGTCGTATGAACCTCATACGCTGCCTTGACAAGGGGTCGTATGAACCTCATACGCTGCCTTGACAAGGAGTCGAATGGACCTCATACGCTGCCTTGACAAGGAGTCGTATGGACCTCATACGTTGACTTGAACGTAGCCTTACCTGAGCGTAGCCAGGCCTGAGCGTAGCCTGGCCTGAGCGTAGCTTGACCTGAGCGTAGCCTGGCCTGAGCGTAGCTTGATCTGAGCGTAGCCTGGCCTGAGCGTAGCTTGGCCTGAGCGTAGCCTGGCCTGAGCGTAGCCTGGCCTGAGCGTAGCTTGACTTGAGCGTAGCCTGACTTGGACTCCCCTATACCTTATATATTTATATGTACATATTATATTGTATATATATATAAATGTTTGTGTATGCTATATATCCTTACGCCTTTTGTCCTGAGCATGATATGAGCACTAATGTGACCCCGGTGAACAAAGTGTTCCTACCTGATACTTGTACCTGAATGTCCCAGTTCTTGTTCATGCTCGACAAATGACTCGTAACTCCACGTGGCATATTTGCAATAATGTATTACACTAAGGAGGGTAGAACATGTTGACATACTGATTGACATGGATCCTCTCTTGGGGTACTCGTACTTGAGTACGACTTTTAGGAGGATAATCATGCAGGCCACAGCATGTGAGTCCAAGATTTTACCTAGGGTTAAACTAGGCAACTAAATATACTAGATGCATGGGGGGGCAGAATCCCGAGATCGTGTTACACCAGCCGCCTTGAGATATTGTCTTGACGCGCCGGCTGGTCTCCACGGATACTGTGTCATCTGCAACGAGCGGACGACTGTATCCGATTAATTCTTGCTATATATTATATGTCTTGGCAAGGTGGTCTTACGAGGGACCTGTGCTCAATGATATCCGTCTATGCGAACCCTTGGGTTGGCTAGCCTTGCTGGAAAGATACGATCTGAGGATTTTAAAATAACATGACGCGAGGATAACCTCGTCCTACTAGAAACTCGTAGACTTATTTGGCCGTGAAAACGACTTGCTTGTATCCTATTACCTTCCGCGAATAACTGAGGAAAGCGGACTGTTATGATACGTGATCCAACCCATGTTCTTGTTTGATTGTTGGGTTGGTTATCGTACTATGACAGGCTGTGGACCGAAGTTATGAACGGAAGACTTATTCTGGTTGTGAAGTGTCACTTCTGTGAATGACTGAGGAACATGGTCTATTATGGTACATGATCCAACCCATGTTCTTGTTTGATTGTTGGGTTGGTTATTGTGCTACGATAGGCTATCGACCGAAGTCACGATCAGGAAATTTTATTGTTTCTACCTTTTAACTTATGTGAAAGTTATAGAGTACGACACGTCCTGACTCCATGCGGTACCTTTTGTCCTTGTTTGGTTGTAAGGGTGCCATATGGGTTCGAGGATGTTGCGCTACCCTATAATAGTAGCATAAGTATTACTATTATCAATCATTCTATTAACTGGATTTTTAATATGAACTCTTGTGCCCCTTTGGCGGTACTTGCTATTCGGGGCTGACCCCGCTGGTTTTGTTTGGCCAGATCTCGTAGCAGAGCCAGAGGACACGATCTTCCTCCCTGACATCCATGGTGCATACTAGGAGCATGGCGGTTCGGGGACTCGAGTGGATTTCTTCTCCACCACTCCTGCTTATACTTTGTGCAGCGTTTAGCCACCGGCACTGTTAGCCGGATTACTTGATAATTTGTGTCAGTACAGAATTATAAATAAACAGACTGTAGCTGTGTATAATTTTGTACTCCTGACTCTCTGAGATAGCTAAATTATAAAGCTAGTCTCTCATGATCATTTTGATGAAGCGTCGGAGACGCCTTATTGCTTTATCTTTAATGTTCATTTATTTGCTGATGTGACTTGATTGATTGAGACATAGAACCCTGTAGGACCATAGGAGACTTGATTGTAGCATGTACCCCCTAGTCTCTCGACAGCCACGATCACCGTATGACGTTACGTACCTCATATGGAGTAGCTGGCTTAGTCCGTCTCCGTATTTCGGTACTGGGGCGTGACAGGCCGAGTGGGAGAGATGATGTTGGTGATGGAGATGAGGAGGATGATGAAGATGATGGTAATGGAGATAAAGGTGATGGTGAGAATGGGGATGATGAAGGTGTTGGTGTTGAGGATGATAATAGTGGTGATGATGAAGGGAAGGAAAAGGAGTAGCTGTAGAGAGAGGGGGGGAAGTGGCTGTGCTTGTCGGGTATTGGAGGGGTTGGAGTGAGGGAGAGTATGGTGGTGGTGATGGTGTGTCTTATTTTAGAGAGAGAGAGTGATGATGGGAGTTTTAAATATAGGTGATAGTGATGTGTAGAGAGAGGAGAGAGGAACGTATAAAAAGATAGGAGGGAAGTGTTGGCTGGTGGGGAGTGAGAAGAGAGGGTGTATGGGTGTGCATGGGTGTGTTTCCAAGGAGGAGAGAGAAGTAATGGTGTGTGTGTGTTTTGGAAGTGGGGTTGATGTGATTGTTTGGTGTTTGGTATTTTGTAGGGGTGTTGATGTGTGTGTGTGGGTATGGGTGAGGGAAATTGCATGGTGCTTGGGTTGGGTCTTCTTGAGTCGGGTCGGGTCGGGTCGCAATTTGGTCTAATTGGGTCCGGTAATTAAAATAACTTAAATTAGTCGATTATAATCACTGATAAATAAGTAGTACACGGGGACTCAATTGGGTGGAACACAAGTGGCACGTGTGTAGTAGGCTCAAAATGGTCCGTGTCCATAACTTGGGTCGACCAGTTTGGGTCAAATTGGTGTCTCTAATTCAAGTTGGAATTAAATGTGACTCGGTGGGTTTAAACCGGAATTGTGTCAATTGTCTGGGAAGTTGAGCGATAAAATTGAAGCACAAGAGAGTGTGTCTGAGTGGGACACGAAGGTCATGGGTGAAAAGTGTCTCGAGTAGATCATGCATGACAAGTTGGTTTGGAGAAATGATATCTTGTGCTCCTAATTTGAAAGTCACGGTAACGTGTCGATAATGATCAAAATAAAAGTAGAAATTTAATAAAATGATAAAATGGTCTAAATTGACCTGAAAGTTCTGCGATACAAATAGAGCACAAGGGAACAAGTTTGAGTGGGACATGATATACAACATGAAGATAAACTTGTCTAGGTCAAAACTCATGAAGGGTATTTCGAGATACTGACATCTCTTGCGCTCCAAAAATCAAAGTCACGAAGAGGTATAATAATAAAATAATTATAATTAAGATATCTATTGAAAATAATTACTTTAATAAATTTAAATAATTCCTAAAATCCAGAGGGTTACATACCTGCACGATTGGTTCGACGATTGGTCGAGCGTGGAGGCTGCTTCCTCCTTGCAAAGTCAGCCTCGCCGGCTTGCTGTGCTTGTTGTCAGCGAAGTGCTACTTCCGGCGTGCTGTCCGGCGGTCGGCGGTGTCCTATGGGCGGCGCAGGTGGTCGACCTTGGTCGTCTATCTCTGGAGAGGGTCGGGGCGCTCTGGTTGCTTAGGGTTTTAGGGTTTGGTTGCTCCCTCGACCTCTCGATCTATCTGTGTATATAGTTTCCGTAAGCAGTATACACTTGGGTTTAATAGGGTTGGGTTTCAGCTCGGGTGGGAAAGCTGAGGAATAGTTGGGCCTGGGCTCGGGCTGAAGGGTGGAGCTGTTTGCTGATGGGCTTGGGTCTTTGGGCTGGGTGGTTTGATTTCTTTTTTTTGCTATTAGTATATATATACATTTACATATATGTAAATACCTATGTACATATATAGGTAAATACCTATATATATATATATCTATATTATATATATTATATATATATAATATATATAATATATATATATATATATATATATACAACTTATACACACATTTATAGAATATATATGT
>JANAVB010015833.1:0-47794 GCA_029216955.1 Iris pallida
GAGCGTCCGCCACAACATTTTCCTTTCCCGGCGTATAGTCGATAGTCAAGTCGTAATCCTTGATCAGTTCAAGCCAACGCCTCTGCCGCAAGTTCAGTTCCCTCTGCGTCAATAGATACTTGAGGCTCTTGTGATCGGTATAGATCGTGCACGCCACGCCATAGAGATAGTGACGCCACAATTTCAACGCAAACACAATCGCCGCTAACTCCAGGTCGTGCGTGGGATAATTCTTCTCGTGCGGCTTTAGCTGTCGGGAAGCAAAAGATATCACCTTGTTCCACTGCATCAACACACACCCCCGCCCTGACCGGATGCGTCGCTGAATATGGAAACCCTCAGTCCCTTCTGGAAGTGCAAGTATCGGGGCCGAGACGAGCCGTTGCTTTAATTCTTGGATTGAAGCTTCGCAGTCGTCTGACCAATCAAATGCGACTCCTTTCTGGGTGAGGCGAGTCAGGGACGATGCGATCTTCGCGAAGTCTTTCACGAAGCGTCGATAGTATCCCGCTAAGCCAAAAAAACTTCGAATCTCGCTGGCGGACGTTGGCCGCTTCCAATCGACGACGGCTTCAACTTTCTTTGGGTCGACTGCAATACCTTCAGCTGAAATAATGTGTCCGAGGAATGCGACGCTACTCAGCCAAAATTCACATTTGCTTCGCTTCGCGTACAACTGATTCTCTCGAAGGGTCTGAAGCAAGGTCCGTAGATGCTCAGTGTGTTGCTGCTTGCTCTTCGAGTAGACGAGTATGTCGTCGATGAAGACTACTACGAACTTGTCGAGGAATGGTCGGAACACCCGATTCATTAAATCCATAAAAGCAGCAGGGGCGTTCGTTAGGCCGAACGGCATTACCAGGAACTCGTAATGGCCGTATCGAGTGCGGAAGGCAGACTTCGGCACATCGTCCTGCTTGATCTTGAGTTGTTGGTAACCCAAACGCAGATCAATTTTAGAGAACATCGTGGCTCCTTGAAGCTGATCAAACAAATCGTTTATGCGGGACAGGGGGTATTTGTTCCGGACGGTGGCTTTATTCAGCTCGCGATAGTCGATACAAAGACGCATAGAGCCATCCTTCTTCTTGACAAACAGCACGGGCGCTCCCCAGGGCGAGACGCTGGGTCGGATGAATCCCTTGTCGAGCAACTCTTGTAACTGTACCTTGAGTTCTTTAAGCTCTGCAGGGGCCATTCTGTACGGGACTTTCGAGATCGGTCGAGTGTCGAGGAATGTATCGATAGTGAACTCAATCTCTCGATCGGACGGCATGCCGGGCAGCTCGTCCGGGAACACATCGGGGAATTCTGCCACAATGTCGGTCTGACCCGCGTTTGTACCATCCTGTCGCATGTCTCGAATGGAAGCTAGATAGCCTTCGCACCCGGAATGCAGCATCCGTCGAGCAGATATTGCGGAGATCACCATACAGGTCGACGACGCCACACCACACGAGTAGCAGAATTCAGGCACTCCAGGTATGCAGAATGTAACCCTCTTTTTAGCGCAGTCTATGGTTGTGTTGCACGGACCGAGCCAATCCATCCCTAGAATGATATCGTAGTCCTTAATATTTAGAACTATCGCATCGAGACTGACCATTTGACAACCTATACAGATGATTCCGTCTCCGCAGACTAAATTTGCAAGTAGTGGCATGCCCGACGGTACGTTAACAGTGAGATCGAGGCCCAGTGGTGTCAAAGAAAATTTGTGCTCGGCGGCAAAGTCCGCCGATATAAAACTATGCGTGGCACCTGAATCAAACAATACACAAGCAAGTTTATTACTGAATTGCAGTATACCTGTCACGACTGTATCAGATGCAAACGCTTCATCTCGCGTTATGGCGTACACACGGCCCTGAGCATTGGGGCGACGGTCTTGGCCATTCTGTTGTGCGGTCGGTGGAGCCCGAGGTGCTTGGCCTCGGTTTTATTGATGTTGCGGGAGGCGTTGGTTCGGCGTAGCTTCCGGGCAGTCCCTTACGAAGTGATCTCTTTTGCCGCACGCGTGACATGCCCTGTGCTTAAGTCGGCACTCGGTGTCCAAGTGCCCCTCCTTGTGGCAGAAATTGCAGACCATCCACTCCTTCGTCTGGTTGTCGCGATATTGACACTTGTGCGCTTGTTGCCTCCCGCATTACTATAACGTTTGTTATTAAAGTGAACAGCGCCGGTAGTAGTAGGAGGATACTCGGACTCCAGACGGAGGGCATGGTTGAGTGCCTCGTCTACGATTTTATATTCAGGCACGGAGACATGAGCACGGATAGTGGAACGCAGGCCCACTACAAATCATTTTGCTCGACTTGCAGTGGTAGGTAGATAGTCTCCAGCAAACTTGGCTAGTTTGTTGAATTTGGCCGCGTATTGTCGTACAGTCATATTCCCTTGCGTCAACTGTATAAACTCGTTTTCTTTTTCCTGTCGCACGGCTGCAGAAAGATATTCGTTCTCGAACACATTTCTGAATGTCGCCCATGAGATCGCCGCCGTCTCATTTTCACGTCGAATAGCCCGCTTCTGCACATCCCACCAATCGTGCGCGTTCATTCGAAGTAGAAGTTGAGCACATGCGACTTTCTTCGAGTCCTCGACACCCAGAAGCTCGAACTTGTCTTCCAACTCCTCCAACCAGTCGATCGCCACGGAGGTATCTTCTGTGCCGTTGAAGGAAGTACGACAGCTTTTCATGAATTTTGACACATCGAAGTTAGAACTTCTCGGTGCTGCAGGTGAGAGCACGGGCGCCTCTGGTTCAACTTCGTTGGATCGAACCGCATGCTGGATCACGGCAGGTGTCATCGTTGAATTGTTGTTGTTGCCCACGACCGACTGTACGATTTGCTGGAGGGTATTCAGCTGCTGCTGCTGCTGCTTGAATTGAGCCTTGAACCGATTCTCAAATTGGATCTGACGAGCCTTCGCTTGCTGACGATGGAGCTCGTTTTGACGTTGCTGCATTTCAAGCATCTGCAGCATACGTTGCATCGGGTCGCCGGAAGGTCCGGCTGCGATAGGCGTCATCCCCGTTGGGTTGACGTAATGCTTTGGTTTGGAAGCACTCGAGCCGCTAGAAGCGCTCGTCTCGTCTTCCGCCTGAGCTCCCGTAACTGCAGGGAAAAGAAAGGCAACTCTCGTTAGTTTCAGAAAATATCCTGGGTTCAGCGTATAGAACAACTCATCTCATCGACACGAGGTCAACGGTTGGAGACTAGAACTCGACATTAGAGGCCAAGGACGTAAAGCCGTGCTCTGATACCATTATGTCACGCCCCAATTCCGTCGAATCGATAGTCGTCCCCCGGGAGTGATGCCGTGCGAACCTAATTTGCGATCGCACAAGGCCTAGTCATAAGGTAATCAGAGACACGAGATCTAAGAGAGTACGCAGACAAATTGATTCACACAATAAGTAAAGAAAACTTGATCTTTATTGATAATGAACATCTTTTACAGACTCCGATACAAGACTCATTGCCGCACGGGCTACAACAATGAGATAGCCGTTCCATATATTGCACACATCCCTCAATATACAACAAAGTACTCTAGTGACCTGGATGGGAGGGATGTTGAGTCATCTTCCTTGGACTGTCGAGAGCCTTCAAAAGTGGAGTCGCAGAGAAAGTCTTCGACGCACGGCCGAAGCTTCAAAAGTCACGAACGTCGCCGAGCTAGTTGGCACGTCCTTCCTGGTTCGCGGGACCTGCAAAGAGAGAGGATCAGCACGAAACACATGTACTGGCGAATGGCTAATTAAATCCAAGCTCTGCATTTGATTCAAGAAGTTTCGTAAACATGTTAGCTAGCTATTTCAATGATCTTTCTAACCATCCTGCTCGATTTGCATGTTAACATGTTTTGAGGCAAGCATTCTAACTGTATAATATTAAGCCACTATCATATTCATCCCGTGTCCCGTATACTTGTTAAGCAGTGAAAAGGGGTGTGAAGGCCACTGGCAATGTCAAGCCATCGCGGACTATAGCATTGGTTAGACGACGCCCCTTTCGCGTCGGGTAGCGAGCCCTGTGCGAAAGTGCCCGCATAACTCGTGCCGATGAAGGGTTGGTGCTGCTACACTCGTTCCTCCCGGGCCGAATCGGTCCCTTGGCCTAGGCAACCGTTCGAGGAAACTTCACCTTGTCGACAAGTTGTCCAATGACCGTTTTCCTTTGAACTTAGTTGATTTACTCATTTAGCTGTATCGTTGCGATAAACGTTAATCGATTCATTCATTGTTTTGCATAGACCAAGTATAATTGTATAAGGAAGTATGTTTTCCATTTCCAAAACCGGCAGTTCGATAGCAAGTGTCTCGTGAAGAATCGTGCAACGATTTCCTTGATTCTATACTATTATGACAGGCATTCATTTTAATTCACATATTGAGTTTTGAAGTAGAGGGACGAGACGAAGGAGGTCAGCCACTCGCCTTAGCCTTGCTTCAAGCGAGCGACCGGTTGGCTGCGCTGACGTCGCCTACGCGATCACCTGCAATCGCATAAGCAACTGATTAAAATACTGTATAATTCAAGAAATTTCGATATGAATGTGAAGCTCGAAAATGCAAGTCACGAAAACTCATTCGGAAAACATTCACGAAAAACGCATCCACGAAAACCAAAGCCAAAGCCAAATCAAGTGCGGCATAAAAATTCAGAGCAACGGGAGGTCTCTCCTGACTCAGTCGCAGAGCCAATCCTCGAGAAGCAACCCGCTGAATATGTGACTTGGTTCCGAAGAAGCCATTCCATAACGTGGAATGGATCTTAATTCAACCGTTCCCGTTCGATCGACTCGACCGATTCCGACCTATCGGTCCCGACCGAATCGATAGCGACAGTGTTCCTTTCTCGCGCACCCCGTGGACGGAAACGGGGCACGATATGTAGGGACGGGGCACTACAATAATACCTCCTGTCTGTTGTCCTCTTCCCCGCGTTGTAAGCCCCCTGAATTTCAGGGTTTATTTTTATTTTTCTGAATGAATTGTTTTCGATAAATATATTATTATTTAATTGTTTAGATCATTAATGTACCCTTCCATGACTTTGACTTCTGGAGCGTCAGGGATACCAATCTCTGTAAACTCTCTTCACGAGTTTTGAAGTAGGCAAGATTATCTTCGTTTTGATATATCTTGTCCCACTTGAATTCGTTCCCTTGTGCTCTTTTTGTATCGCGCAACTTCGGGTCAACTTAGACCAATTAATCATTGAATAATTATTCCCACTTTTATTTTTGATCATCGTTTGCACGTTACCGTGACTTTTAATTTAGGAGCACCAGACCAGTCATTTTCTCAGAACCAACTTCTCATAAATGATCTACTCGAGACGCTCTCCATCCATGACCTTCGTGTCCCACTCAGACAATCCATTTTGTGCTCCATTTCCTTCGCACAATTTTCGGTTCAATTTAGGACAATTAATTATCTACCGTAAAACCTGATTTATTTTCCAATTTAATTTCGGGACCCGACATCGATCCAACCTAGTCGACCCAAAGTATGGACGTGGCCCACATGAAGCCTACTACCCACATGAAACTTGTGTCCCATTTATTGGAGTCCCCGCATATTATTTATTTTTCCATGATTATAAATCCCTATTTTTAATTTAATTATTGCACCCGGTCCGATTTTTACCCGACCCGGCTCGACCGAACTCGAACCCAAGCCCCATGTTATACTCTCATGACTGCCCAAATACCCTACACAATATTTCTCTTTTTCCTATTTTGGAAATATCTCTTCCTTCCTCTACTTTTCAAATATCCCACATATTTATATATATATACATATATATATATATATAAATATCTCACTTTCTCTCCCCTCCTTAAAACACTCACATACATCACCCCCTCCCTTTTCCTCACAGCACTCTCCCCCCCCCCCCAACCGACTTCCCTCTCTCCCCTTTTAATATTATCTCTCTCATTCTCTCTCTATTATTTATACAACACCTCTCCCTCTTTAAACACAACACAACACACACACACATCTCCACACTCTCTCTCTTATCATTCAAACTCACACCTCACAGCACCCCCCCCTCTCTTGGACCGACTCCCCCCTCTCTCTCTCACAAATATCTTCTCTCTCTCTATTCTCACTCTCTCACTCTCTTTCTATAATACACACACACACATACATATTTCTCTCTCTCTCTCTTCTCTAACTAAACCACCACCATCACCATTTCAACAGCCTCCTCCCCTACTCCCTCATGGCCGACACCACCGTAGCCACCCTCTCCTCCTCCCGAGCTCCTCCCCGACTTCACCTCCATCTTCCTCCTCCTCCTCCATTATCATCATCATCAAGTCCATCACCACCATTAAACCACTCCATCACCACCACCGCTCAACCACCCTCCGCCGCCGCCGTCGGCGTGCCACTGCCGTTCCCCGGCCTAGCTCCCTCCCCCGTGCCGCCATGGCAACGCAGCAGCAGCTGCGGCAGCAAGCGACAACAGCGGCAGCAGCTGCACGCAGCAGCCGCGCGCGGATTTTCGGAAATGGCGCTCCGTCGCAGCAACTTCGTACGGATTTTTGGGAGATCCGACCATTGGATCGGCGAACTTTTTGCTCCGTCGCAATCTAGGTATATCCATCTTCACTCCTGTCAATTTTTGTCCGTTAATTTTTTCGTTTGATACCTCAAAACTGGCCACCAAGTTGACGTTTTAAATTGAACTATTTTTGGACAGTTTCGTGATGCCAACTTCGCGGGTTCGTATCTTCGTCGTCGCAGCTCCGTTTTGTGCGCCGTTAGTTTCGGTGCACAGCCGGTATAACCCTCTTCCTGCCTCCTTTAGGTTTCATTTCATTATAAGCACGTTTGGTTGGTTGAATTCGACGCCAAAGTTGGCCGTCCGAATTATTTAAATTGCACTTGTTAAATTCCAATTTTGAACCCGGGACTCCGGATTCAATTTCTGACACCACAAGTAGACTCGTGGCGTCGTTCTGGCATGTTTTCATATAAAATTTGCTTGATTTGGAGAACGTGGGCCCTGGCACGCATTTCGATGCAAAGCGGGTCCCACTTTTCGAGTCAACGGGTCACTTTGAGATCGGCTCATCGAAATCCAATTCCGGATATACCGTTGAGTTCGTATCGTCATTCTGGACTCGTTGACATATATTTGCTGAGTTTTGAAGACATTTGCTTCGGCACGCATTTCCGTGCAAACCGGATACCAAGTGTCCGCGTCAACGTATCATTTTAAGATCGGCACATCGGAATCCTATTTCGGACATACCGTTGGGTTCGTATCATCATTCTGGATTCGTGGACATATAATTTGCTAGGTTTTGTAGACTTCTATCCCGATACGCTTTTCGGTGCAAAGTGTGTCCAACGGCGGACATCATTTTGACCCAAAATTATCGTTTTGCCCCTGTGTCCAAATTGGACTTATAGGTAGGCTATCCTAGCTGATTTGACCGTTCTGGACACGTTGGTGATATTTATTTTATCATCCGACAATATTTGTAGATTTTGTTTATGAGTCATTCCTTAATTTATAATTAATTATTTTTCTAGAAATTGTTACTTTCTGGTTTTGAATTTTTATATATATTTTAATTGCTGTAAAAATCTTGGAAAAATTATATTTATATACTATGTTAATTTAGCTAATTTATTATAATTTTTCCAGTATTTAATAAGTACTTTTGGTATTTTATAAAAATGGGAAAACAGAACTCATTTTCAGGATACATGTTTTTGCTGATTTTTAATAAATATTTATGAAGGTTTATAAATTCCAAAAAAATTAGTATAAATTTCTATAATTAACAAGAATCATTTTGGTACTTTATTTTATCTATATTTAAGCTTTTTGTCTATCTCAAAATTATTGGAACATAGTGTACAGTAGATTTAATTATTGAATAATTACGACTTGCAACTTTTTATGTTGTTTTGTGTTTTAGTCGTATTGGACCTCACCCCGCACTAGTGTAAAGACCCTAGAAAATTAGTATGGATATAGTGTCACTCCACATTAGACTTTTATGCTAGGTCCCCACTTAGTTAGTGTCCAGTCAGGAGTCGTGTCACACCACTAGTGTAATATTGAACATAGCTTAGAACTGAGTTTGTATATCATTATTGACAGGACACCGGACATCTATATCTTCGTACTAGTATTCTTGCTTTGCTCGAGGCAAGTACATCTACACACTCATTTACTGTCTTTTAATGCTAGAACATGTATTAACCCTGTTAAAATACTGCTTTATGAATAACTGCAAGTTAAATCTTCACATGTTACATTAAATGGGTCCCTACCATGCTTATGACAGTTATCATATCTTCACATGCTTCTTATTGGTTCTCAACACATGTTTCACTATGCTTTATACGGCTCTGAGTATTCACCTGTTTTGTACTGCTCCCAGTATCTCCCACATATTTTTACTGTTCTCGTATCTCTCACATGTTTAAATAACGGGTTAAGGGGAAACTGTTAGTATTGTACGTGAACATGACCCCCTTCTCCGTATGTACTTACCGCGCTCGGTGCCATTCTATATGTGACCTTGCCGTATGTTCTGGTCCCGCGTTTGTGTATGGATATACACCGATGCCGTTATGTGTACGTATGTGCACATCAGAAAATTGATATGTACCGCTGTACATCCTATTCACCTATTGACCGATTCACGTACATACTACAGTTTTAAACTTTTAAACTATATGTTGTCATTTCTAAAAAGAACCAATTAAACCATGATATGCCATGTTCCCTATGTTACCATGATACTGTGATCCCAGTTGTACCATGAGGCCATGTTTTCCAGTATTTTCTGTTTTATAGACTTATCACACCATGTTTCTTGTTGTACATCTCTTTCATTATATGTTCAGTACTTTAGTTGTAGAGGTTGTACTTGCTCCCGTCCTGACAGGATAACGTTGTAGGTTTACTTTTCGAGAAGGAATGCTATGTGTTACATGTTATGGTACTGCATTGAGGACCTGGCCTTAGCTCCAGAAGAGGCCCCAGCGGGGAACCTTGCTTAGTTATCTTTCATGTGTTTAGTAGACTTAGACTTTGTCTGTTCTTATATTTGGATACTGGACTTTGTCTCCAGTTAGATACTTTGGTTATGTATTATTAAATCTGTGTTTGTTTACCTTCGCTTATAGATGCTGTGTTGTGATGAACTTTAAAATATGATTTTAGAACTGTTAGCTGCTTAGATCCTTTATTGTTTATTCTAGAACAGCTTACTGTGCTTTAACCAAGCGTAGGCTGGACATGGCTCGGCCCGGCCCAACAATTTGGGTATCGGATCGTGACATGTTTTTAGTGGTGGCCCATGCAGGTCCTGACTAAATTGTTTGGTTACGTTATTGTACCAAGCATGCCTGCAATTAGGATCTAGGACAACTTGATAACACTAGGAATAAACATTTAGAACACTTAGAGGATTTCTAGGAGTACAACATAGGAAAACTCGTCACAGCATAGGACTGTTAGCTATAATTAGCCTCTTGTTTGTATTTCATTGGGTCAATTTTGACCAATTTAGTACCCTTGGGATGACCCCTGAGGATCTCACTCTAATCTTATCTTGAAATTTGTTTTCACCTGTTTTATTTGCTCTCCTCTAAATTCGTTGTTGAATTAATTTTTGATTTTCGTTGTTGACTTTGATCTTGCATCGTGATAAATTTTGTGGATCGAATTGTTATATATCCTGATAGGATAAACATCTGCTTTAGTTATGGAGTTTAGAATTTATAGCAGCCATATTAGCTGGTATGACAAAAACATAGAGCCTGATTTTGGATATACTATCCTATTCATAGAATTTAGATTTTCTTGCAGCCATACCGGTTAGCGTGGTAAGGAATCTAGATGATATGACTATAGGGTGTATACCTTAGTTATGGACTCCCTTGTTTATTGCATATAAGCTTACTGGTGGGGCAAAAATTCTGGCAACATGATTTCAGGAAGACGTGTATGGTTATCAGATCATATCTCAACTTGGTTCACTTTGTTATGACCGAATGAGCAAGAATAAATTCTTATTATCATTCTTTCCAGTCTTGATTAACTCTGTCCTATCTACATCTACAACTAGGATTACAGGTTCTCTAGGATTCTCCAACAGGGTTGCCTTCATGATTTCTTTTTGGACATAATTATTTTTATGTTCCATTTTTCCTATGACTTGACTAAACTCTTCTTCGTTAACCTCTTGGGTAATTCTTCTCGTTATGTATCCCGTTGTCTTCATACCATTCTCGAAGATTTTTCGATAAACTTTCCTGTCTTGCTTGACCTTTAACTTACTTGGACACTGTTATGGATTGCTTGACCCAGTCTTAGGCCTTGTAAACTTCTATTTCATAGGCGACCGAAATAGCCAAACCTTGTTAACTGATTTTTGTAGTATAACTATAAATGTATTGTATGGTTGTGATAAATACTTTTTCTAGGAATTGGTTAGATTAAGCTTATGGGACAAGTATAGGTGACTGACTGTAGCAGACTTGGAAACCATTAAGAACGATTGCATTGATAGTATGACTCGAGATAGGGTATCTAAAGATGGAGAAATGAGATATTATATTTTTATGACTATGGATTGAGGATTAGAATCTTGTGCTTAGCAGTTTGAGGTTTTAGCATTCGTAGAATTTTGATTGGTTATCTATAGCTAATTATACGTGATTAGAGGGTAGATCGATATGTGGATTGATATAGAATAAATTAGAATGAGTTATCGTATTGCGTATGAGATCGAAAAGATATCAGTTAAAAAGACAAGGAACAAGATAAAGACATATGTACATTGGTAATTAATAAATCGGGAGTTTTGAAATCGAGGATTTATATTCGGAGGACTTGTTGAGTAAAAAGAAGAAGGCTCTACGCCAAGGATAAAAATTGAACGTATAATTTCAAGGAGAAACTGTAGGAAATGATTGACGTGGATTGATAGAATATGGATACTTAGGATACGATAAGGAAATCCAGTATTTACAATTGAGGTTGAAAATATGATTGATGATTAAGCATTATTTGCTTATAAACATGTCCAGATAATGACCTATATGTTAGGGTATACATAAATGTTCCATGTTAGTATGGAAAATTCTAAAGGATATATGACGTAGCTTATGATAGGACTTTGTTGAACCTGAACCAAAAATATTGTAAGGAGAAACAGAAGAGATGATTACAAGGATAGCAGATTGAGTATCGTAGCCAGAGCAGCTACATGTTATAGTTTGACCGGTTGGATGATTTTTAATTTCGAGGACGAAATTCTTGTAAGGTGGGTAGGATGTAAGCCTCCTGAATTTCAGGGTTTATTTTTATTTTTTTGAATGAATTGTTTTTGATAAATATATTATTATTTAATTGTTTAGATCATTAATGTACCCTTCCATGACTTTGACTTCTGGAGCGTCAGGGATACCAATATCTGTAAACTCTCTTCACGAGTTTTGAAGTAGGCAAGATTATCTTCGTTTTGATATATCTTGTCCCACTTGAATTCGTTCCCTTGTGCTCTTTTTGTATCGCGCAACTTCGGGTCAACTTAGACCAATTAATCATTGAATAATTATTTTCACTTTTATTTTTGATCATCGTTTGCACGTTACCGTGACTTTTAATTTAGGAGCACCAGACCAGTCGTTTTTTCAGAACCAACTTCTCATAAATGATCTACTCGAGACGCTCTCCACCCATGACCTTCGTGTCCCACTCAGACAATCCATTTTGTGCTCCATTTCCTTCGCACAATTTTCGGTTCAATTTAGGACAATTAATTATCTACCGTAAAACCTGATTTATTTTCCAATTTAATTTCGGGACCCGACATCGATCCAACCTAGTCGACCCAAAGTATGGACGTGGCCCACATGAAGTCTACTACCTACATGAAACTTGTGTCCCATTTATTGGAGTCCCCGCATATTATTTATTTCCCATGATTATAAATCCCTATTTTTAATTTAATTATTGCACCCGGTCCGATTTTTACCCGACCCGGCTCGACCGAACCCGAACCCAAGCCCCATGTTATACTCTCATGACTGCCCAAATATCCTACACAATATTTCTCTTTTTCCTATTTTGGAAATATCTCTTCCTCCCTCTACTTTTCAAATATCCCACATATTTATATATATACATATATATATAAATATCTCCCTTTCTCTCCCCTCCTTAAAACACTCACATACATCACCCCCTCCCTTTTCCTCACAGCACTCTCCCCCCCAACCGACTTCCCTCTCTCCCCTTTTAATATTATCTCTCTCATTCTCTCTCTATTATTTATACAACACCTCTCTCTCTTTAAACACAACACAACACACACACACACATCTCCACTCTCTCTCTCTTATCATTCAAACTCACACCTCACAGCACCCCCCCTCTCTTGGACCGACTCCCCCCTCTCTCTCTCACAAATATCTCCTCTCTCTCTCTCTCTATTCTCACTCTCTCACTCTCTTTCTATAATACACACACACACATACATATTTCTCTCTCTCCCTCTTCTCTAACTAAACCACCACCATCACCATTTCAACAGCCTCCTCCCCTACTCCCTCGTAGCCGACACCACCGTAGCCACCCTCTCCTCCTCCCGAGCTCCTCCCCGACTTCACCTCCATCTTCCTCCTCCTCCTCCATTATCATCATCATCAAGTCCATCACCACCATTAAACCACTCCATCACCACCACCGCTCAACCACCCTCCGCCGCCGTCTTCGGCGTGCCACTGCCGTGCCCCGGCCTAGCTCCCTCCCCCGCGCCGCCATGGCAACGCAGCAGCAGCTGCGGCAACAAGTGACAACAGCGGCAGCAGCTGCACGCAGCAGCCGCGCACGCCGCGCGCGCCACCGCAGCCAACCGCCGTCGCCAGCAAGCCCCCCCGGCCGTGCGCGAGCCCTAGGCGACCTCCCCCGAGTCCACCGCCACCTTCCCCGACGCGCCACGTACACGATTCGTGCGTTTTGAACGGAATCCCGTCAGCGCGCGCGAGTTTTGAACTCGGAAATGGCGCTCCGTCGCAGCGACTTCGCACGGATGTTCTGGGAGATTCGACCGTTGGATCGGCGAACTTTTTGCTCCGTCGCAATCTAGGTATATCCATCTTCACTTCTGTCAATTTTCGTCCGTTAATTTTTTCGTTTGATACCTCAAAACTGGCCACCAAGTTGACGTTTTAAATTGAACTATTTTTGGACAGTTTCGTGATGCCAACTTTGCGGGTTCGTATCTTCGTCGTCGCAGCTCCGTTTTGTGCGCTGTCAGTTTCGGAGCACAGCCGGTATAACCCTCTTCCTGCCTCCTTTAGGTTTCATTTCATTATAAGCAAGTTTGGTTGGTTGAATTCGACGCCAAAGTTGGCCGTCCGAATTATTTAAATTACACTTGTTAAATTCTAATTTTGAACCCGGGACTCCGGATTCAATTTCTGACACCACCAGTAGACTCGTGGCGTCGTTTTGGCATGTTTTCATATAAAATTTGCTTGATTTGGAGAACGTGGGCCCTGGCACGCATTTCGGTGCAAAGCGGGTCCCACTTTTTGAGTCAACGGGTCACTTTGAGATCGGCTCATCGGAATCCAATTCCGGATATACCGTTGAGTTCGTATCGTCATTCTGGACTCGTTGAAATATAATTTGCTGAGTTTTGAAGATATTTGCTCCGGCATGTATTTCCGTGCAAACCGGATACCAAGTGTCCGCGTCAACGTATCATTTTGAGATCGGCACATCGAAATCCTATTTCGGACATACCGTTGGGTTCGTATCATCATTCTGGATTCGTGGACATATAATTTGCTAGATTTTGTAGACTTCTATCCCGACACACTTTTCGGTGCAAAGTGTGTCCAACGGCGGATATCATTTTGACCCAAAATTACCGTTTTGCCCCTGTGTCCAAATTGGACTTATGGGTAGGCTATCCTAGCTGATTTGAATGTTCTGGACATGTTGGTGATATTTATTTTATCATCCGACAACATTTGTAGATTTTGTTTATGAGTCATTCCTTAATTTATAATTAATTATTTTTTTAGAAATTGTTACTTTCTGGTTTTGAATTTTTATATATATTTTAATTGCTGTAAAAATCTTGGAAAAATTATATTTAGATACTATGTTAATTTAGCTAATTTATTATAATTTTTCCAGTATTTAATAAGTACTTTTGGTATTTTATAAAAATGGGAAAACAGAACTCATTTTCAGGATACATGTTTTTGCTGATTTTTAATAAATATTTATGAAGGTTTATAAATTCCAGAAAAATTAGTATAAATTTCTATAATTAACAAGGATCATTTTGGTACTTTATTTTATCTATATTTATGCTTTTTGTCTATCTCAAAAATTATTGGAACATAGTGTACAGTAGATTTAATTATTGAATAATTACGACTTGCAACTTTTTATGTTGTTTTGTGTTTTAGTCGTATTGGACCTCACCCCGCACTAGTGTAAAGACCCTAGAAAATTAGTCTGGATATAGTGTCACTCCACATTAGACTTTTATGCTAGGTCCCCACTTAGTTAGTGTACAGTCAGGAGTCGTGTCACACCACTAGTGTAATATTGAACATGGCTTAGAACTGAGTTTGTATATCATTATTGACAGGACACCGGACATCTATATCTTCGTACTAGTATTCTTGCTTTGCTCGAGGCAAGTACATCTACACACTCATTTACTGTCTTTTAATGCTAGAACATGTATTAACCCTGTTAAAATACTGCTTTCTGAATAACTGCAAGTTAAATCTTCACATGTTATATTAAATGGGTCCCTACCATGCTTAGGACAGTTATCATATCTTCACATGCTTCTTACTGGTTCTCAGCACATGTTTCACTATGCTTTATACGGCTCTGAGTATTCACATGTTTTGTACTGCTCCCAGTACCTGCCATGCTTATACTGCTCCCAGTATCTCCCACATGTTTTTACTGTTCTCGTATCTCTCACATGTTTAAATAACGGGTTAAGGGGAAACTGTTAGTATTGTACGTGAACATGACCCCCATGTACTTACCGCGCTCGGTGCCATTCTATATGTGACCTTGCCGTATGTTCTGGTCCCGCGTTTGTGTATGGATATACACCGATGCCGTTATGTGTACGTATGTGCACATCAGAAAATTGATATGTACCGCTGTACATCCTATTCACCTATTGACCGATTCACGTACATACTACAGTTTTAAACTTTTAAACTATATGTTGTCATTTCTAAAAAGAACCAATTAAACCATGATATGCCATGTTCCCTATGTTACTATGATACTGTGATCCCAGTTGTACCATGAGGCCATGTTTTTCAGTATTTTCTGTTTTATAGACTTATCACACCATGTTTCTTGTTGTACATCTCTTTCATTATATGTTCAGTATTTTAGTTGTAGAGGTTGTACTTGCTCCCGTCCTGACAGGATAACGTTGTAGGTTTACTTTTCGAGAAGGAATGCTATGTGTTACATGTTATGGTACTGCATTGAGGACCTGGCCTTAGCTCCAGAAGAGGCCCCAGCGGGGAACCTTGCTTAGTTATCTTTCATGTGTTTAGTAGACTTAGACTTTGTCTATTCTTATATTTGGATACTGGACTTTGTCTCCAGTTAGATACTTTGGTTATGTATTATTAAATCTGTGTTTGTTTACCTTCGCTTATAGATACTGTGTTGTGATGAACTTTAAAATATGATTTTAGAACTGTTAGCTGCTTAGATCCTTTATTGTTTATTCTAGAACAGCTTACTGCGCTTTAACCAAGCGTAGGCTGGACATGGCTCGGCCCGGCCCAACAATTTGGGTATCGGGTCGTGACACGCGTCAACTGTCCGTCTCCCCCCGCCGTGCTCGGCCCCCCTCTACGGTGTCGCCGCACCCCCCTCCCCGACCTCGCCGCACCCCCCCGCCCATCACCACCACCACCACCACCACCATCAGCACCATCATCACCACCATCAACCATCATCCCCACCCCCGACCCCCACCCCCACCCCCCTCCCGCTCCCCCCACCCCTCCTCCCGCTCCGCTCCCCTACCCCCTACCGCCACCGCATCACCATCATCACCAGCAACAGCAGCAACCGCAGCAGCAGCCGCAACAGTAGCGCGCGGCAGTGGCGGCGGCGGCGGGGGCTAGGGGGGCGGAGCGGGAGGGGGGGGGGGAGGGGTTCGGTGGCGGTGATGATGGTTGATGGTGGTGGTGGTGGTGGTGATGGCCGGGGGGGGGGGGGGGGGGTGCGGCGAGGTCGGGGAGGGGGGGTGCGGCGATGCCCTGGAGGGGGGCCGAGCACGGCGGGGGACAGCCACGTGTGACGGGAGGGGGGGGACACAAAAGGAGACGAGGGCATTTTCGTCCAAAAAAATTGGTCAAAGCGGTCAACTGTTAGTCTTGGACGGAAAACGTTGTAAGTGAGGGGTGTCATACATTCATGTAAACATGTGGAATGAACTTTAAATAAGCGTAACAAAAGTGGGGTACCACTCAAATTTTCTCTAAAAATAACATGGGAGAGTGAAATGATGAATATTTCCACTGGTGTGAACAAAAGCAGACTCTCATGTTATTCAACATGTGGGGACCAAGTTGAACCCGGTTGGGTCTCCGGTCTAAATCCGCCACTAAACTATTATTCTTCTTCGTCCGAGTGGTCAGCATATTAACAGAAGAAAGCAATAGAGAACATCACAACAACAAAAGCTCGCCAGATCTGAATCCACTTCCTCTCTGCGGCTGCCGTCGTCGTCTTCCACCTCTCACCTCCGTGATCTCCCGTAAGTCGCCCGTAACTCCACTTCCAGATTCATATTTGCTACTAAAGTTGAAGTCTTTTTGGTGGGTCCTTGGAAAAGAAGCAGATGGGTCATCTAAAGTTTGGATCTTTAGCTTGTTTGTCAATGATTTTCATTTAATTCTTCGTAGTTCGAGAGTCGAGAGAGAAGGTCCACTTCATTGAGCTACTAGGCTCTTGATGCCATTGCCAACACAGACTATAGGGCTTCTGGTGGCTGGAATTTCTGATGGGTCATCTAAAGATTGGATCTTTAGTGCGTTGTGCCAAGGATCACTATTGAATTCCTTGTGGTTTGATTGTTAATGGAAATGAATTGATAGATTCGCAGTATTCTTTGTGGAAGGACCACTTAGTGCCCTTGCCAACACAGACTACAGAATTCTTGAAGTTGGATTTTGGTTGGGCTTGCTTGAGTTAATGAAAGCCTGACGGTTCGGAATCTGAGATTGGGAAAATTTTCAGATGGGGTTGTCTGCCATATGCCCTTACTTACTGAGTATTTGATTAGCTGAAGATTAGTTAGATTTTTAAACTTGGAACTTACTACTATAGTCTTTGCTTAGTTGTTTATGATGTAAGTCTATTTTTAAAGGGAGCAGCTTTATTGGGTTTCCAGTAGTGGTTGATCTAAAGTAACTTGATCTATGCAATTTAACTTCTACTAATCAGTTAAAAAAAAATATTTCACCTTACTCTTATATATATACACACATGAATCTCTTACATCTTGATGTGTCTTGATTGATATTTGAGATAGGAAGCATTGGCACAACAAAGATAGTTGTCTAGAAAAGAAGACACTACGAAGTAACTAGTAAGTGCCGTGTTTGTCACGGCTGGCCCGGAGGTTGGGTTGTCCTATCCGGAGCTAGTTTTGGTTGCCCCTTGACCCTTATCGTAGATCGATCCTGGAGGGTCACCCGCGACCCCGACCTCTATTGGAATCACGCAAAGCCTGGGGGTTGCCCTAAGCAGAGGGGGTTGCCCAAGCCCGAAGTCTTGTCTGGCTTACCCCTGGGCCGGCCCTGGTGACTGTGTTGCTTCGTGCCAGGTACGATATGGAAAAATACACTAGGACACTCCAAATCAGTGCCGTGTGTGTGTCCATATTATCTCGTGCCGAATTTATGTCCGTCCAACATAGTTTGTGAGGAACATCCTGAGTCCGATCAAGAACTATACATTTATAAGTGTTAGGATTGGCTCAAGTTTATCTCAAAGATTATTTTATTGAAGTCCTAGATGTATTAGGATTAGTTTAAATCATTTTCTTGGTGTTTAAGTAACACTGGATGATTAGGATTTATTTTAATGTTTAGTTAGGTTATAGGCTATAAATAAAGGTGTCTCTTATGAGAAAAAAGAGAAGAAAGATGTAGAGTTTTGGATTTTTCTGAGTGTTTAACGAGGATTATGATAGATTGTAATCCTACTTATTAATGACTGATTTTTGGGTTTGAGAGTTAATTCTTCTTCCATCATACTATTCTTTCTCTGTTTGTCACGTCTTTGTCCTAAAAATAAGTATACTTTAGTACCCCTGACCTTCTTTGGAATCACATTGGGTATATAGTATATACAACTCGATATAAACAAAAGTGCATTCTTTTATGAGTGGAAGACAAGAAGCATATTTTCTTTTCTTTTCTTTTCTTTTTGTTACGTTTCTTTTATTTTAGTTTCTATAAAAGTATATTTGACTGTCTAAATTTGAGCTGGTAGACTTCTATTTGAGTAGCAGTACGAGCTGGTAGACTTCTATTTTAACTTCTACTAATCAGTTTTAAAAAAGAAAAACATTTCACCTTACTCTTATATATATACACACACACACGAATCTCTTACACCTTGATGTGTCTTGAATCTTGATTGATATTTGAGATAGGAAGCATTGGCACAATAAAGATAGTTGTCTAGAAAAGAAGGCACTTACGAAATAGGTGCCATGTCCGTGTCGCTTCATGCAAGACACAGGACACGATATGGAAAAATACACTAGGACACTCCAAAATCAATGTCGTGTATGTGTGTCCATATTATCTCGTGCCGAATTTATGTCCGTCCAACATAGTTTGTGAGGAACATCCTAAGTCAGATCAAGAAAACTATACATTTACAAGTATTAGGATTGGTCAAGTTTATCTCAAAGATTATTTTATCGAAGTCCTAGATATATTCAGATTAGTTTAAATCAGTTTCTTGGTGTTTAAGTAACACTGGATGATTAGGATTTATTTTAATGTTTAATTAGGTTATAGGCTACAAATATAGGCGTCTCTTATGAGAAAAAAGAGAAGAAAGATGTAGAGTTTTGGATTTTTCTGAGTGTTTGATGAGGATTATGATAGATTGTAATCCTACTTATTAATGACTGATTTTTGGGTTTGGGAGTTAATTCTTCTTCCATCATACCATTTTTCTCTGTTTGTCACATCTTTGTCATAAAAATAAGTATAACATTAGTACCCCTGACCTTCTTTGGAATCACATTGGGTATATAGTATATACAACTCGATATAAACAAAAGTGCATTCTTTTACGAGTGGAAGACAAAAAGCTCAATTTTCTTTTCTTTTCTTTTCTATAAAAGTATATTTGACTGTCTAAATTTGAGCTGGTAGACTTTATTTGAGTAGCAGTACGAGCTTTTAAAGTACGACAATGTTGAAGTGTAACTGAAAGTTTCATTAAACTAAATTTGCATTGGAAATTTTTCAGGTGCATCATGGCGGTGAAAGGAAACTCAGGGGACAACAGGACCAGGAGCCCTGTGTCGATAATGATCGTGGTTGGCTTGTGTTGCTTCTTCTATTTACTAGGTGCTTGGCAGAGGAGTGGTTTCGGGAAGGGGGACAGCATAGCTGTAGAAGTCAACAAGCAATCAGACTGTACTATCTTGCCTAACCTCAATTTTGAGACCCATCACGATAGAGAGAGCATTACTGATGACACTTCTGATTTGAAGTTCCAAAAGTTTGAACCATGTGATGACAAATACAACGATTATACTCCTTGCCAAGATCAAAACCGGGCAATGACCTTCCCCAGAGAGAACATGATTTATAGGGAGAGGCACTGCCCCCCTGACAAGGAGAAACTGTATTGCCTTATACCCGCTCCTAAAGGTTGGGTCAACCCATTTCGCTGGCCAAAGAGCCGTGACTTGGTTCCTTATGCAAATGCCCCATACAAGAGTTTGACGGTCGAGAAGGCTGTTCAGAATTGGGTTCAATATGAAGGAAATGTTTTCAGATTCCCTGGTGGAGGAACACAATTCCCACAAGGGGCCGACAAATATATTGATCAACTAGCGTCAGTCATCCCAATAGCTAATGGAACAGTTAGAACTGCATTGGATACTGGATGTGGGGTATGTTGAAACTTAATCCTTGAATTTATTCCAAATCGATAATCTAACTATTCCTTTCCTTCATGATATGCACTCGTGTCAACCTAAGTTTATATTGTGATAATTGTCTGAGTTTCACTGTGTAACTGGTTTCTGCTTTATGTTATGACTTCTTTTGCTAGCTATTTCTTTAGCCATTCTCTTATATTCGGTTAATCCACAAACTGCACATATTAGTGCTTATGTAACTTAACATTGAAAACTGGGTAATAGAAAACGGTTCTAATAACTATTCTTTAGTTGTAGCATGTTAGGGTGTGCTTGGCTATCACTGTCCAATGTTATATTTTTCATGAAGTAACTACCCTTTGAGTATTTACTTCTTTAAGGCTTGGTTTCCATTACAGTACAAACAGCCATTTCTCAAAGCTTACAGTTTTACATACAAGCTTCTTTCTAAAATCTTCTACCCATTTTTAACTCAAGTTTTTATTTTTTTTGGTCGCTGACCATAGTTTCCCCATACATCATACTGACGACGCTTATTTCCTTTTAGTAAATAAGCACTATCTTATCATGTACCTGATTTTGGTCAGTATAATGGGTAGAAGATATGTACTGTGTTTAATACTCTGTATATGTTAAAATACTCTTAGTAGTTACGTGTTTAATACTCTGTATATGTTAAAATACTCTTAGTAGTTACTGTGTTTAAATTTAATATTAAAATCATTCCAGGTTGCCAGTTGGGGTGCTTACCTATTGAAAAGGAACGTGTTAGCCATGTCATTTGCTCCAAGGGACTCTCACGAGGCGCAGGTACAGTTTGCGTTGGAAAGAGGTGTACCTGCAGTTATTGGGGTTCTTGGTTCCATAAAGCTCCCATATCCATCCAGAGCTTTTGATATGGCTCACTGTTCACGTTGCTTGATTCCGTGGGGATCAAACGGTGAGAGCACTAACAAGCTTATTTTTACTCCAAATAAATTTCAATGTATCTTTCTTAGAAAGAGCTCTAGTTGGATTTATTGCTTTATAGTAATAGTGACAGTCTTAACACTCCTTTTCAGAAGGAATGTATATGATGGAGGTTGATCGGGTGCTTAGGCCTGGAGGGTTCTGGGTGCTTTCTGGTCCTCCAATCAATTGGAAGACTAATTATTTGGCATGGCAACGTACTAGGGAGGACCTTGAGGAGGAGCAAAGGAGGATCGAAGAAATTGCTGAACTTCTTTGCTGGGAGAAGTTCTCTGAGAAGGGTGAAATTGCTGTGTGGAGAAAGAGAATAAATGCTGATTCTTGCCCTGGGAGGCAAGATGAATCCCGTGTCAAGATTTGTGATTCATCAAATGCTCACGATGTTTGGTAAACTTCTATGCTTGCAACTACTTATCTACACAGCTTCCAAAGTAAAATGAAAGGGCAAAACAAACATGTTAAGAGCATGATATATGTTAGGCTTACTATTATGCACGGTATAGGATGTTTTATCTGATGTCTTCACAAAAGAAGCACGGCATAAGATGAGAGTGCTATAGTATCAAGACGTTGGCATCCCTTCTCCTCCACCTACAGAAATCAGCTATTCTGTTGTTTTAAAGTTAGATTTTATATATATAGCTTTGAATAGGACCCACGGGGTCAGATGCAACAAAGAAAGAGGGCTTCGCTTCTCTCCTTTCAGTCGAGTGCTTTTATTTCATAACCTTCACTCTTCTTCTCTCATTCACCCGGCCTCTCTCAAAGCTAGAGAAGTTCTTCTTTTCTCAACGGATCATTGAGTTCTTCTGTCTATTGGCTGACGGGCAAGAGTTCGCTAGGAAAGAAGAGGCCCAAGGGCTAACAGCGCCTGACACCATCTCTCATGGATCTCAAACCTTTGGTCTCAGAGAACGGATGAAATTCTCTGGTTCAGCTGAAGGAGATATCATCCGCATGATCGGTCATGGTATCCATAGCGTTGCATCTTTTTCGGCCAAATCCGGATTTCGTTTTGCTTCTCCCGGTCGTCGAGCCTTATCAACTCGACTCTTTTCCCTGCCCCCCGGCCTCTCACTTCGTTTCGTTCTTCCTCTGTACCGTCGCTTGAATGAAGACACCCGATCGGCCCGACTTTCCCAAATGCCCCACACCGGCCCTTCTCCTTTCCGGGTCTTGATTTGTAGCGTCGTTTCCGACGTAGTGGTCGACGGGGAAGAAAGAAATGAATGAATGTCCTTTTGGGAAAATGTAGAATATATATATATATATATATATATATATATATATATATATATATATATATATAATGCTCCGCAAGTTCATCATGCGACTGAACTTAACATGTCACTAGACACCTATGTTGCAGAGACACCACGATACAGGCACTGCAACACGAAACCATGATTTTGGTCTTAGCGTTTTGGAGCATACTTGTCGTGTCTGATATGTACCTGACATGGAAACAACACTGATTTAAAGTATCTGTGCTTGCTAGCTACAAGTACAAATCGACAAGTAAAATAGCACAAGTTTTGGTAAGTTTCTATCTTATGCCCTTTCAGTTAGCATACTGACTCTTTCTATTATGTCTGGTGTTAGTGATGGATCTTGCCTTATCTTCCGTAATAGCTATCTTCTGATGCAATAGTTACATGTTTAGAAATATGTATGGGGATGCCATTCCTTTCACTTTTTGGCTCGATGTGTCATAGAGATGAATATAATTCCCTATAAAACTTGTATCTTCTTATATGTTCGTCTAGACTCTTTATAGTATAGGGAAACTTGGAGGGTGCTACTTGGTTGCATGAGCTTAAACTGCACAAACAAAAGGTAGGTCTACCTACCCGCCAACTGGCTTCTAGGTTTTATGGCATAGCCCTTCATGCCATAGCTACACATTGGCTAGGAATGAAACCAACATATAGGGTTGATGGGTCATAGAAACATTGTCAATTCTTCTGTAGTTCGATGTAGCTTTTTATGCTCCATAACCGACCCCATTCTGATGGGAGAAGGTTTGAGTGATGCTGAGAAATATATAAATTGCTTCTATTAATTATTTTTCCTTTCTTCTTTATATGGGCTATAATTTCTAAACCAAAACTATCATTCTTTTTACAATACATACTGGCAGGGTAGTATCAGTATCGCTTAGTGTTCTGCTCCCAGACAAGTGAATTGATGGACTAACCCTCTCTTTTGATAGTTGATTTTCTTTGTCTCAGGCTACAGTCAATATTTCAGAAATAGTTTGAATTTGTATAACGTTTGCACTCTCTTTAAAAAATGTAGAAAGTCGATATAGTACATTCTTGCATGATCTATTAAAGTTTTCTTCCTGAAATGATACATGACATTTTCATTTTGGCCACTGCCATTGTGTCACTTTGACAGTAATATTGGATCTATAATTCTTTGCTCTATTGATGTGTTTATGCTTTAACTTTCCTTTCTCTGATTGAACTAGGTACAAGAATATGGAAGCATGTGTAACTCCTTATCCTGAGGTCAACAGTCCTGAAGAGGTTGCTGGAGGAGTTTTGAAAACATTTCCGCAAAGGTTAAACAGTGTCCCGCCTAGAATAACTGCTGGGTCTGTTCCTGGTGTCTCAGTTGAATCATATCATAAAGACAATAGGCTGTGGAAGAAGCACGTGAAAGCTTACAAAAATGTCAATAAGTTACTTGAAACTGGGAGATATCGAAATATAATGGATATGAATGCGGGTTTGGGTAGCTTTGCTGCAGCTATCGAATCTCCCAAGTTATGGGTGATGAACGTCGTGCCTACTTTTGCTGAGCAATCCACTCTTGGTGTCATATACGAGCGGGGGCTGATTGGCATATATCATGACTGGTATGCATTTTCTTCTCTTAGTTTATTATGATGTCCAGATTGAGTGTTAAATGTCATTAATAACAGTAATAGGATCTCATAGAAAACATCATCTGTTTAGGCTTTAGACGAGAATATAGTTCTCTTTAACAAAGTTAATTCAAATTGTTAAGAACTTTATCACATTGCCTATGATAAAGAAACCATTTTGCATTCAATGTTACTTCTAGTTGCTTCATGTATAAGTATTGGTCTTACAAATTAACTAATTGACTTATTGACTTTATTTTGTGAAATTCCTTGGATTATCTATCATCTTGTATTTAAATATTGTATGCTTCTTTACAGTTCCACTTTTGTCTTTTTATTTGTGTTTTTATATCCTGAAATAACACTCTCTTTTTGTTTCTTCTCCCGATGAAGGTGTGAAGCTTTCTCTACATACCCAAGGACATATGACCTTATTCATGCTAATGGTGTTATCAGCTTGTACAGGAACAAGTAAGTCTATGGTGGTTCTTCGTTTGTCTTACTATTAATATGCATTATGCACAATGTGTGCATTCAGGAGAAAGGGATGTACATAATGAGTATTACAGAGTGAAGTGTTTTATTCCGATGTTCGGAGCATACACAATCGAAACTTCTTCCGCTTTGTTTATCTAGAAGCTACAGTGGACTGATGAACAACCAATTTTGTGATGATATGACTAATTGGTTACTTCATCCTTGGGTTCTATCTACCGGTTGTTGGTATCTGTATCCATTTAGTTTCTTGGGACACGGCACTTGTTTCTGCGATCGCTGAACACCACCATCTGCAAAATTAGCTCTTGCTCTGAAATCTGAATTCTCAGTTAGCTCACAAAGTTATTTCTATACCTTAATTTTTGTTATCATGCTGCGATGAGCGCATCATTCTCTTACCCACTTAATTGATGCAGATGCAAGATGGAGGACATTCTCCTAGAGATGGATCGGATCTTGCGACCAGAAGGTGCAATCATATTCCGTGACGAGGTTGATGTCCTCATGAAGGTAAAGAAGATGGCTTCTGGCATGAGATGGAATACCAGGCTTGCTGACAACGAGGACGGGCCTCTAGTAACCGAGAAGGTGTTGTATGTCGTGAAGCAGTACTGGGTTGGCGGAAACCAGACAGCCGATGCATGACTGCAGATGGATATGTAATATATAGCTTCCCGACCTACATTAGCAGTTAAAGACGGGAATTACCAGCTTGGAAGTTTTCTTCGCTTCATGAAGTAGATTTCGAGACCTAGAGTGCAGAACTATAAGTACCTAGCTTCATCTTTTTGTTTCACTATGATCAGTTGTTCTTTCTTGGTTTGCTTAAATTAGATCGTGTACAAGTCGGTCTACTTATATTCCTCCAGTCGTAATTTCTTTGAGACTATGGCGTTGTAATTTTGAAATGTAGATTTCCTGCGACCTCATCATGGTCCAGATTCGAATTCTCGGATACGAAAATAGTTTGAAATCCAGTAACAATTAGATGATTCATTCCACATTTGTACTATGTATGATTCTTTCTAGTGTTATCTTAAGTGTTCTCTAGTCAGATCTGACTGAAGTGTGATATCAATGGTATTTGTCGGTATATTTTACCTGCACGGATTTTTCTTCTTCTTTTTCTTTGTTTGTAAACTTTGTGGAATATGTGTAAAAGAAAAAGAAAATGCAGAGAACTTGTACTTGAGAAAACTCTATCGACAAATAGAAGAGTTGAAGATGCAGTCCTAAAAAGACTTCACAGTGTCATTAAAGAGTTGTTTGAAGGAATCCCAATCTTGATCAAGTATGAAGTTGCCACAGTAACCATTGTACAAAACACAGTTGGAATTTTGTGTAACTAGACTTACTCTAATGTTTCGTAGCATGTTTACCCCTACATGTCCAGGTGTGTAGATTTCGTCTAGTTTCGACATCAGATTATGTAATTTTAATCGTCTACTTCAGTGCAAAGATTGTTACTTATGACTATACCGCATAATTGTTTTTATTCCAGAAATATTATATGTTGCAATAGACATTTATTTCAACTTGTTACTAATTCCTTATTGGGACTGATACATTGCGTCTAGGGACCAAAGCAAATGGTTATTTTGAGGAAACATAGCATCCACTCTCAGGGATAGTTATTGAGGATCATATTTTCCTCTCTTTTTTATATTAGGAAAAGAGTGATCTGAATTACCTTTCACTTTAATGCAGATTGCAACATTTCATGCACTTCTTGAATGGCTTCATATTTGAGTGTCAAATCCAAATATAGTAAGATCACATGAATATAACATCTTTCAGGAAAGTTATGTATGAGCACCATGCTACTCCCCCATATAATGGCTAAAATATAGTCTTCTTTCCATGAAAGTCATTCAGCTTTCTACATCTTAGAGTTCTCAAGCATCCGAGAAGAAGCCATCCCCATCGAAAAGAGCCCTTTTGCCTTAGATTCAGATCGTCAGTAAAAAAAAGTGGTCGCATGCTGACTAGACTTCCATCATCATATTTTCCTATAACTCTGTAAATTATAGTGATTACTTGCGAAATTGTTGCAAATCTGTCATTTGTTCATCAACCATTTCAACTATTTATAAATAAAAAAAGGTTTTAAAACGACTCAAAATGAGTTGTCTAAGTCGTATGTGTGTATATCATTACGTAATTAAGAAGAAGAAAAAAATCTAATTAATTTTTAGACCTTAACAAACTGTATGAAATACTAAAATTCTAGTATTATCTAACTACATTTATTACTTAACTAAACATACATTCAAAATTCTAAAAATATAACTATAACAAATCATAACTAAATTATATTCAAAACATATTTAAAATATTTTAATATTATCTAATTAACATATATTAAAGTCCTAAAAATTATATCTATAACAAATTCTAATTAAAATATATTCAAATCATATATAAACTACTTTAATATAATTTAAATTGCTACTTACTTTTTACGAATATCAAAGAATTGTAGAAGTCTTTCCAGTGGGAAACTGGTCAATCAATGGCAATAAAATGCAGGTAGGATTGTGCATCAAGGAACAAAAAAGAAAAAAGAAATAATTTTTCGTCGACAGCAGGGTTCGAACCTGTGCGGGCGAAGCCCGACAGATTTCAAGTCTGTCTCCTTAACCACTCGGACATATCAACCTTATTTTTATAACTACATAATTATATTCATTTACCATTACTATAGTTCAACTGTATTTAGTATTCGCTCCCTGTAAGATTTTTTAGACCTGGTTTGGATCAAGTTTTTGTATTCCTAGGAATAGGTTTTCAATTCCTTTCCCATGGAAAAAGAATTCAACATTTCCATAACCATGTTTGGTTAGATTGCCAATAGGTAGTTCAAAATTTTTAAAAATTTCATCTCCATATTTGGTTTACAAAGGGATAGAAATATTAATTTATTTAGTTTTTCTTTAATACCCTTTCATTAATTTCATGATGATTTACATGTTCGGGATAGAAGTTGAAAATTTGAAAATAAAAAGAGGATATAATTGTCCAAACAAAATAGCCAAACATCATTTTTAGGAAAGCAAATCTATTCCCAATGAGGGACTTGGGAATAGCTTTCTCAAGTCAATGGGAATAGCTTTCCTCCGTAAGCCCCTTCTATTCCCTCATCATTTCCAATCCTAAACATACCAAACATGAATAAGGAATTAAAAACCAAACGCCTCCTTAATGTACAAGAGACATGAGCAGATCGAGAAGCGTGCATACGCAGAATGATGGAAGTCTACAGTGATCTCTTCAAACAAGGATGAGAGATGAATGTATAGGTGAGTCTATCAACAATAGTAAAAACCGAATAAACCGAGCTTCTAAAAAATTCGATATCAAAATTGAACCAAAATTAACCAAAACTGAAATCGAACCGATAATCGATTAGATTTGTTTTGTTGGACAATTTTTATTATTTAATGGGTCGAATCTAAAGTTGTGTCTTCAACTTTAAAACACATAGATATAATTGTTACTTTCAAAATATATACATATTTAATTATAAAATATTCATAAAATTGAGGATAATTATATAATTGTTCAAAATTTTCGATTTTGAACTGAATCAAATAAAAAATTTAAATTTTGGTTTTCATAATCTAATCATTTTTTTTCAAACTGAATTGTATCTCTTATTAGATTGGTACATACACTTCTACTTTGAGAAATGTTTGCGCTTCTAAATTTTTGATATTGACATTAAGCCATTTTTTGTTTTGTATTTTCTCTCGTTAACATCCCCCATCAAGGGGAAGACTCAAGTCAAGTCCAGTCCAGTCCGGTCTGGTCTGTTCCGGTCCGGCTAAACTTTACAGTAAATCATGATTATTTATAAGGGTACATCAAAAGTTGATCAGGACTAGCCCAAATTTACTTTATTTTATTTACAAATTTGCCATTAAAAAAATTACTCAGGACTAGTCCAAATGTAAGTATATAAGTCAACTTTTTATTTTATTTTTTGCTCTCTTCTCCTTCCTCACAAGAAGAATAACAACTTTCTTACAAGAAGAAAGAAGAACAAGAACAATTAGAAAGAAAAAACAAGATGAACATCTATTTCTCCAAATCCTAGTTTATTTTTATTTTTTTTCTCTATTCTAATTTCTCATATTTCTTTCTCCAAACCCTAGTTTATCGATGAAATCCTAGTTGTAGAAGAAATTGGGTTACCAAATCTATTAATCAATTTTTCTTCATTAATAGAAGAAATTATTGATGAAATCCTAATTGTAAAAAAAATTATGGATGAAATTCTAATTCTAGAAGAAATTGACTTGCTGTATAGCAAGTCCATATCAGGACTACCATAATTTCTGGCAGTCCTAAAAGTATTGAGGACTGTCAGGAATTGTCGCAGTTCTGAAATATACTTGTTGTACAGCAGCACTGTCATAATTTCTAACAGTCCTAGAAGTATTGATGATTGTCAGAAATTGCCAGAAATTGTGGCAGTCCTGAAAATGGCAGTCGTAGAAGTATTGAGGACTGTCAGGAATTGTGGCAATCCTAAAAGGGACTTGCTGTACAGCAAGTCCATTTCAGGACTACCACAATTTTTGGTAGTCCTAAAATTGAAATGGCAGAATGAAAAAAACATATGTTAGGATTTATTTTACATCTTGATAATAGAGTGAAATAAACATTTTATGGTTTATTTTCATACATTTTTTGTGAGAAAGAATGAAATAAACATTTTAGGATTTATTTTCATGCATTCTTTGTGAGTAATAAAAATAATGAGAATAAAAATTGTGAAGAAGGAAATTAGGATTTTTATGGAAATTGTGGAGAAGAAAACTGGAGTTTAGAATGAAAAAATGGTGGAGAAGAAGATGAAGAAGAAAATGTAGCTTGGGGAGGGGAAAAATAGTGGAGAAGAAGAAGAAGAAGATGAGAGAAAATATGGTTTTAGAAGAGAGTGAAATATGAAAATGAAACTCAAAATTGGGGTTTGGTGGGGGGGGGGGGGGGGGGGGGGGGGGGGGGGGGTTGGGTTGGAATAGCCCAATGAGTAAAAAAAAAGGGATGTCCTAAGTAATTTTTCCTCAAACCTGGACTAGTCCCAATCCAAGATAACCGTGATCAACTTTTGATGTGCTCCTATAAAGAAGCCACAATAACATCAGAAGCTTTGATAGATTAGTTGTTGCTGACTGAAGCACTTTTGTAAGGCAACGCGACTACACATATCGCATTTTTCAACCGCGGCTGAAACCACGAACCCGTGTCTACCGGATTTTTTTCGGACCTACGTAAGTAGGGGACTAATATTTTTTTTGTTTTTGTGGACCAATTTGGAACTGTCACGCAGGGCCGGCCCTGAGCAATTGGGGTCCGGAGGCAAAATTTTCTAAATGGACCCCATACATAATGTAAACAAAATATAAATTAAACATAAAATTGTTGTAGTCAAGATTTGAACCAAAGACCTCTTAAATACAAGTCTAGCATTGTAACCACTACACCATAATACTTTTTGTTAAAAAAAAGGGCATGATATATAGTTCTATTATAGACAGTTCCATGTTAGTGCCCCTTTCGTCAGGGGGCCTGGGCCGTCGTCCGGCTGCCCTTTTGTCAATGTAGGAATGTGATTCCTTACTGGATGGATAAAATCACTTTCTGCTCAATTCTTTTGATACCCAAACATAAAAAAATAATCATTTTCATTCTCAATCTGATGATTCTGCGAACCAAACAAGGCCTTACTTCTGCCGGTGGCTACTGGTCAACAAAGGAACTACATTTTGTCCATCAAAATTTACCATTTGTTTGAAACGGGGCTCGTGATGGAACCCAGGTTCAGCAGGATGGAACTATCTACTTGTCGCCAAACTACAGAAGTAGTTTCCAAAGTGGCTACTTTGAAGCCTACATGCTCAGGACAGGCCGCCTCATTAAGCTGATACAGCATAGCCATTGCAAAGAAAATGAAAAAATAATAATAGTGATAATAATATCAGAGCCAGGTTTCGATCCTGGGACCTGTGGGTTATGGGCCCACCACGCTTCCGCTGCGCCACTCTGATTAGTTGAAATAATGCTGCCGCGTAGTTCTATAAAAGTATAGAATACGTTTGGTGATTGTAATTTCAGCTCATTTAATTTGGTTTATTGATTACTAACACGTATGTACTAGCCTAGCTCGCGACATTTGGGCCTGGATAGAAAGCAAGCATTAAGAAAAAAACAAAAAAACAAATATGTGTTGCCAAATTTATTAATATGATTTTTTTTTTCTCTCTATAGAACTCCACCGATAAGTTGGGATCCTCAAGGTATTACTTATGCATGGCACCTACCAATAGATGTTTGGCAGCCATCCGCATCGTCGATAGGAATTTTGGATTCTGACACGACCGCGGGAAACATGTAAAGCTCACCATCCTTTAGACAAACCTTTTTCCCGAGGAAGCTGCAACATCTTCTTCTCCGGCTCTTCAGAAGTGAGGTCGATTATTTCCTCATGAGACAATCAGCCCTCTTCTTGGGTCCAAGGGAGACATGTATGGTGTATGCCACCCGGACTCCCTCCAAAGGCTTGAACCCTCGACAATCTCCGTGGTGACCTGAACAAAAGAATCCCCACTGCCCATATTTCGTGACTAAGAGACTTCGGGAGATCCTATCGACATTGGGAGCCTCGAAACCTAAGGCGCCCCCTCTCCACCAACGAGAACATCCTTAACGTCCCGAAGGCTCCACAGGAATAACTACTAGAAATATAACGCCTATTGTAAAGCTTGCGTCAGTATTGTTTATCTACGACATCTTTCAGTTTTTGTCATATAAGGAAATTAATTTTACGACAATCAATTGTTGTCTTATAAGAAATCTTTTATTGTCTCTAATGCTTATTAAAATTAGCAATATTTAGTTGCCGTAATTTTGAACAATATATGACAATTATTATTGGTCGGCAAGATTATGTTGCCGAATATTGTATTGCTTAATGATAATACTTTGTTACACCAACATTATATGGCATTATTATTGCGGTATACATCATCCCATATGGCAATTCTTTGTCGCCATAATTGAGTATGCAAGACGACAACCACGTAAAAAAGAAGAAGACATCCTTGGGTGCCCAATGTACAAACATAGAAGACCTTACTGTAAATGAACCAACCTTAATTTCTTAATAGATGCCACATATTTAAAAATTTCAACTAAATTTTAATTGACAAAATTTAAATATACATAACCAAATATTAAATATAAATATTTCAAATATTATATTCAATACTGAGAAGACTGAACATGCCTTCAATCTTCGCTAGCGATCCCATGATCTTATCGGGCTCCGCTCGGTCGTTGAGTTCAGGTGAGTTCATTTTCCTGAACTCAGTTGCTTTAAACATGGAGGAAGACTTCATCGTTCCTGGTTGTATTAATTTCTTCCTCCTCTTCAGATGCCACGGTCGCTGAGTTGGAGTTAGTGGCCATGGCACTCATGATCCGAAATAGTGAGTCCATTTGCTTTTGTTGTGCACTGAATTGAGCCTGAATCTGCGCTTGCAGCTCCTGCTGATGTACCTCAGTCTGTCTTTATTGTACTTCTATGAGGTGCATCAATCGTTCCATAGTAGACTCGCTAGGGGCTACTCCCTCTGAACTTTCGTGCTAATCACCACGGCGTTCGTAGCGGCAACAACAGTTTTATTTGTTATCCCTAAAAAAAGAACAAACGTTAGTATTCTCAAAATATCTATGGGCTCATATATATGGAACTATTATTTCATGTGGCACATGTTAAAATGTATAAAATCGAAAAATCGCAAAAACATACAAAAGAAAATATTTTCAAAAATTTGAGGAATGTAAACCGTGCTACGGTACCAACTTGCCATGTCCTGATCCGCCGAATCGTTCATCCTCGCATCTGTTTCGACCGAATCGATCATCCTCGCTGGGACGTGATCTCGTAGTCTAGATGACACTTGTACAAGACAAGAATGTGCATTTAGTAATCCTTTTGGGACAATAAGTTAAAATTAAACAGTGCAGAACTTGCAACGAAGTGCAAGGATGCTTTTACATTACATATATCGTTGCGGCTACATTCATTGAAATAACAAAAAGGAAAACATTCGACAAGTCGCCATGAAATAATAGTCGACGTTCCATACATTCATTTCCCTTTATACATTGAAACAAAATTTTCGAGATGCATTGGCTTCAAAAATACTTCAAAATATGCAGAGCTTGGTGTTGCCTCCCATCTTTTAGTTTCAACTTAGCTTCGTGCTCCCGTAGCGTGCTCGTCATCTGGGGAGTTTGGAATTAGTACACTTGGGAATGCACTAGTGAGCAGGACGAACCCACTCGCCTAAACCAACACTGCTTAATAAGATTTGCATGCATTCGAAGTTGTCTTGCTATTTAGGACCAGATGGGTTGCAGTTCATATCGAAGACATAAATTTAAAGCAGTAAACCATAAGCATTTCATATCAATTCTTACCACGTCTGTGTTTGTTTTTGTTCTTGCATAAAACTATATAATACTTACCACATGCACAAGACAATATGTGAGCATGTTATGTATCTTATATGCGATCATTGGTGATATCAACACCATGAAGAACGATTATGTAGCATTGCGACATGCCCTATCAGTGCGGGTTGCAAGTCCAACTGTAGGTCTCGTATCTCGTGCTGAAGCACGATTTTTCTAGGTCAATTCGGTTTCGGTGTCCCGAATACCGTTTCGAGGAAAGCTAACCTTATGCATAAGTGTAGTGTCTCGTTCCGCTCAGTTCAACATGATGGATCGAAATGCAATGACATTTTGGACTTGGCAATGCAACGACTTGCTCGAAGTCCCTTCCGACCCAGACAACTACTCGCTCAGGTGGGTGGCTTCGATGAACTTGCTTGCCTTAGCTTTGCTTCACACTTAATAAATGGACGTTTTCAATTATGCGCTGAGTAGGTATCTCTGTTCTAAAAGGCGTCCGCCTAGACCGCCTAGGCGGCGCCTAGGCGCTAGGCACTGGGTGCCCGTCCGATGTCCGCTTAGGCGCCCGCCTAATCCCCCTAACATCCAACTATGCATGTTTTGGGGTTTTATGGATTTTTTCTGCAATTTTTAGTAGATTTTTTTGGATTCTTTTAATTTTTTGAACGCCTATATCTAGGCGTCCGCCTAAGCACCCGCCTAGGTGGGCTAGGCGCTAGGCGGAAGGTGTCCGCTCGACTAGCGCCTAGCGCTTTTTACATCCTTGGTAGATGCTAGTAAAAGAGACGAACCCACACAACCAAAGAGAATAATCTCGCTCTGAGTCGAATCGCATAGAACATGGAAGTATTGAACGGATGCCTAGATTACACTTCACGTTAGGAATTCAAAGTTGGCACTCGGTCTGTCGACCTAACTTATTGAGTTAAACAGAGTTATGCCACTATCGAGTTGATGTCATAGTAGACACGGTTCCACGGTTCCATTGCTTATTATAGCCACATGTTTCTACGGTCTCAAGGCTTCATATAGAGTATAACTTGGTTGATAGTGTTGCACAAAACACGATTGATTTATGGTACATAACATGATTGGTTCAATGGTAAGTAGAAAGGCATTAGCGTTCCTGGGTTTCAAAGGTAATATGGAAAGTTCACGCGACCTTTTGTCGTCGAGATGGTCTCTCGTTTGGGAGTTTCCAACGTAGTACGAAAAAATGACAACATTGGAAAGAGTAAAGATTGTGTAGGATAATTTGAGTCAAGTCATGCAGGGTCATTGGACAACTTGTGCACAAAATTTGGTTCCTCGAATGATTTCTTGGGTACCGGAATCGATTCGTACATAGGGAGAAATTGCTTGCGGAATCTTCAGGGGGAGTGCGACTACCAATGCTGAAAGGAGCATCGTGTAGCGGGTATTGCGGGAAATGTAGTTCGAGATCTCGCCCCGTTCAAGCATGATCGTTCTATCCAAAGGTTCCATGTATAGCTTGTCATGGTGGTGACCTTTCATATAGATTGAGTCGACATCATAGCGGCAATCCACGTGCATGCTATAGAAGTGAGTCAAGAAGTGTTTGCACAGTACGAATGAGTCAAGAAAATGTGTGCACGGTATAAAATCACCATTATTGAGCCTAAGATTTGGTCTCAATAGAGTCGTGTTTTGGGGCACTGTTTGTGACGTCTATTTTTAAGTAGTTTGACACGAAGTTCCCAGGAATTGATGAGTCGGTTGTATGTTGAAATGAGAAGGCAAGTTGGATAATATTGTGTAGCACGATCACTGATTTATGGCACGATCTAAATGTTGCAACACGAATGTAGGCTTATACTATGCCATGAAACTGATCCTAAGACAAGATTAGAAAGACAACAAAAAGAATAGTTTGCACTCACTAAATGAACGTGTTAGTTTTGTATGTGTGAGTGAGATGCCTCACACCAGTACGGTTGTGTATGATATCCTGGGCCGGCTCCAGCATTTTGTGTAGTGCCCCGTCCCTACATCGTGCCCCGTTGATTCGTCCACGGGGTGCGAGAAAGGAACACTTCGCTATCGACTCGGTCGGGACCGATAGGTCGGGATCGATCGAATCGATCGAACGGGAACGGTTGAATTAAGATCCATTCCACGTTATGGGATGGATTCTTCGGAACCAAGTCCCATATTCGGCGGGTTGCGTCTCGAGGATAGACTTGCGGCTGAGTCGGGAGAGACCTCCCTTGCTCTGCTTTTCACGCCGCTTGCGTTGGTTTTGGCTTTGGTTTTCCGAATGCGTTTTCGTGAATGTTTTCGATGGTTTTCATGGTTTACATTTCGAGCTCGCATTTCCTATCGAACTCTTGCATAATACAGTGTTCTAATCGGTTGCTTGTGCGATTTCAGGTGATCGCGTAGGCGACGTCTAGCGCAGCCAACAAGTCCCTCGCCTCCAAGCAAAACTCAAGTGAGTTCTGACCCCTTCGTCTCGACCCTCTATTTCAAATGAGAACTCGGGTAATGTTACTAAAATTGAATGAATGCTACAGAATACAAGTCCTATGTTAGAAGTGAAAAAGAATTGTGTGTTGAAAAGAGATAGATTATTTTAGGCTTGCAAAACGAACAAGTAAATGAATTGATTACTTAACAAGCCCCAACGGTATCTTAAATACACCATGTTAACCTATCATGGTCATGGACAACTTGTCGACAAGGGCGATGGTTTCTTCGAGCGGCAACCCGGGGCCACGGGACCGACTCGGCCTAGGAAGAAACAGGTTATAGCCGAGCTGGGTAATAGGCAATCGGTAAGACGGGAACTTGCATCGGGGCTCGCTACTTGCGTTGCAAGGGTCCCGTATTGCCAGGCTATGTCCAAGATGGCTAGTCAATGCCAGTGACCTCCATATCAAACACTTGATATAAATTGTTATCAACTAACAAGGAAAGTGAGGGTAAGTTTTTATGTCGCACGGTGCGCTCTGCCGGAGGAAATCTTGATGTAACTTAATGCTTCTTATGAAAATATCTAGGGTGGTTAGAAAGACCACTAAAAGCAAGTTGTATGATTTTTATCAAATTCTTGAACCAAATGAGAGCCTGGAAATTAATTAGCCACTCGCCAGTACATGTTGATTGTACTGATCCTCGCTCTCTATACAGGTGCGGTAGATCTGGAAGGGCGTGCTACGTAAAGGGAGGCAACGCCCGTGTTTTGAAGCTTCGTCCGTGCATTGAAGCTTGGATCAACCCTTTTGAAGACTCCGCTGTTGAAGCATCGAAGACAGATGGAGCGCCTTCCCACCATCCCAGGTGGTTTGTAATTTTGGTTGTAAAGTCAAGGGATGAATGTATGGAATGGCTATCTCGTCGACGTTCATTTTGTAATGGAGTCAGTTTGTAAAAAGCCCGCGCGGCGCCTTTGTATCGAGTCTGTAAAATGATGTTTCATTATCAATAAAGCGTTGCCTTCTCTATAATGTGTGTGTTCAATTTACTCTGCGCATTTTGCTGTTGTTGTGTTTCGGATAACAATTATGACTATGCCTTGTGCAAGCGCAACTTAGGCTTGCACGGCATCACGCCCGGGGGACGACTATCGATTCTACGGAATCGGGGCGTGACATAATGGTATCAGAGCACGGCTTTACGTCCTTGGCCTCTAGTGTCGAGTTTTCAGTCTCAAATCGTTGGTCTCGTGTCGATGAGATATGTCGTTCCATACAAGAGAGCCCGTAATAAGTTTGGTTACTAATGCATTTTTACCTTCAAAATCCCAGAAGGTGCGGCGATGAATGTGGCGAACGAAGAAAGTGCTTCGAGCGGCTCGAGTAGCTCGAGGCCCGGACCCTCTAACGATGCCATGGGACGGATGTTGCGCATGCTGGAAGCGCAACAACAACAAGCTCTGGAGAATCAACGCCTGAATGAGCAACATCGACGGGAGGCAGAGGCACATCGACGGGAGGTAGAGGCACGCCAGACCCAGTTCGAGGCCCGATTCGATGCACAATTCAAGTTGCAGCAGAAGCAGCTTGATACTCTTCAGCAGATAGTACAGACGGTGGTGGCCAACAACAACAACTCTACGAAACTCCTGCCGTGACCGAGCCTGCGGCCAGACAAAGTGAAATCGAACCGGAGGTACCCGAGCTTATGCCTGCGGCTCCGAGAAGTTCCAACTTCGACGTGTCAAAATTCACAAAGAGCTTCCGTACTTCCTTTTGCGGTACTGAAGACCCTTCGTTGGCGATCGATTGGCTGGAGGAGTTAGAGGACCGGTTCGAGCTTCTGGGTGTCGATGAGTCCAAGAAAGTTGCATGCGCTCAACTTCTACTCCGATTGAACGCGCACGACTGGTGGGCCGTGCAAAAGCGAGCAATCAGACGCGACGACGAGACAGCGGCAATATCTTGGGCCACCTTCCGAGAGGCGTTCGAGATCGAGTACCTTCCCGATGCTATTCGACAGGAGAAGGAGAATGAATTTATGCAGCTAAGGCAAGGGAATATGACGGTGCGGCAGTATGCAGCAGAGTTCAACAAGTTAGCCAAGTTTGCTGGACAATACCTGCCTTCCATGGCGAGTCGTGCACGACGGTTCGAAGTGGGCCTACGACCATCTATCGCCGCCCATGTGTCTGTTCCCAAATACCAAACGATGGGGGAGTCGCTCAACCACGCCCTCCGCCTTGAAAGCCAATACCCTCCAAGTGCTGCCGGCGCTGTGCATACCTACAATCACAAACGCCCTAGCCATGGGAGGAAACAACGTGACCAAGCGTCCGAACACTAGGTCCCAAAGCGGATATCAAGGGCATAACCCAAAGCCCTACTGCAACCGATGTCATAATATCGGCCACACGATCGACGATTGCCAGGTACCAGAGGGTGGATGTTGGCACTGTGGCAAGAGGGGCCACAGGCGTGCTGAGTGTCCAACCAGAAGGCCGAACCCAACGGCGCCCCAACAGCACCGTCCAGCGGCCCCCAACAACATCGTCCAGGGAATCAAGTTCCAGCGCCTCGAGCACATCAGCCCGCACCGCAAAATGGCCAAGACCGTCGCCCCAATGCCCAGGGCCGCGTCTATGCCATGACCCGAGATGAAGTGCTTGCGTCAGATACGGTCGTGACAGATATACTTAGTTTCAATAATGTGCCTGCTCGTGTACTATTTGATTCAGGTGCTTCGCATAGTTTTATATCGGCGGACTTTGCCGCCGAGCACAAATTTCCTGTAATATCATTAGACCTCGACCTTAGCGTAAGCACACCTTCCGGCACACCAATACTTACAAACCTAGCCTGCGCTGACGGGATTATCTGTATCGGCGGTCAAAAGATAGGTCTCGATGTGATAGTTCTAGATATGAAGGACTTTGACATCATTCTGGGAATGGATTGGCTCGGGCCGTGCAACGCAACCATAGACTGCGCCAGAAAGACGGTTACTTTTCGCATACCAGGAGTGCCTGACTTTTGTTTTTCATGTGGTGAGGCGTCGTCGTCCTGCATGCAGATCTCGGCAATTTCGCTCGGAGGATGCTGCATTCTGGGTGCGAAGGCTATTTGGCGTCAGTCCGAGACATGCGACAGGATGTTGCAAACGCGGGTCAGACCGACGTTGTGGCAGAATTCCCCGATGTGTTCCCGGACGAGCTACCCGGCATGCCCCCCGATCGAGAAATCGAGTTCAGCATTGATACATTTCCCGATACTCGACCGATTTCCAAGGCCCCGTACAGAATGGCTCCCGCCGAGCTGAAGGAACTCAAAGTCCAACTACAAGAGTTACTCGATAAAGGGTTTATTCGGCCTAGCGTTTCACCGTGGGGAGCGCCCGTCTTGTTCGTAAAGAAGAAGGATGGGTCCCTGCGTCTGTGCGTCGATTACCGGGAGCTGAACAAGGCCACCATCCGGAACAAGTACCCATTGCCCCGCATAGATGACTTATTCGATCAACTGCAAGGCGCCTCGGTATTTTCGAAGATTGATCTCCGCTCAGGCTATCATCAACTCAAGATCAAGTCAGACGACGTGCAAAAGTCAGCCTTTCGCACCCGTTACGGCCACTACGAGTTCCTGGTGATGCCATTCGGCCTGACGAACGCCCCTGCCGCCTTTATGGATCTGATGAATCGGGTATTTCGACCCTTCCTTGATAAATTTGTGGTAGTCTTTATTGATGATATTCTCGTCTACTCGAAAGACAGGACGCAGCATGCAGAACATCTACGGGCCGTGCTCCAGACACTTCGAGAACATGAGTTGTATGCAAAGCAGAGTAAGTGCGAATTTTGGCTCAGCAGCGTATCCTTTCTGGGTCACATCATTTCGTCCGAAGGTATTGCAGTCGATCCGAAGAAGGTGGAAGCCGTTGCTGATTGGAGGCGGCCTGCGTCTGCTAGTGAGATTCGAAGCTTTCTTGGTTTGGCGGGATACTATCGACGCTTCGTGAAAGACTTCGCGAAGATTGCATCGCCATTGACTCGCCTCACTCAAAAGGGAGTCGCGTATGAGTGGTCGGATGACTGTGAAGCTTCATTCCAGGAGCTAAAACGGCGATTGATTTCGGCACCTATACTCGCGCTTCCGGATGGGCCAGAGGGTTTCCAGATATTCAGCAATGCTTCAGGCCAGGGCTTGGGATGTGTGCTCATGCAGCGGAACAAGGTGATATCCTTCGCCTCGAGACAATTGAAGCCGCACGAGAAGAACTATCCTACGCACGACTGGAGTTAGCGGCAATTGTGTTCGCGTTGAAATTGTGGCGTCACTATCTATATGGTGTGGCGTGCGCGATCTATACCGACCACAAGAGCCTCAAGTATCTCTTCACTCAGAAGGAGTTGAACTTGCGACAGCGGCGCTGGCTCGAACTGATAAAAGACTATGACTTGACGATCGACTACACTCCGGGCAAGGGAAATGTGGTGGCGGACGCTCTGAGTCGGAAATATCTTGCCTCACTATCCATCAACCGCAGACTACTACAAGATTTAGAAGAAATGGGCATCGATCTCCGGATTCGATTCAGGGATATACGGTTGGCACAGCTGCAGTTAGAGCCGAGTCTGCTGGAAAAGATCAAGACCGCTCAGAAGGATGATCCGTACCTGAAGAAAATGCGCGAGCGAATTTCAACAGGTAGTGCGACCGACTTTGCGGAAGACAAGACCGGCGTGCTGAGAATGAATGGCCGACTATGTGATCCGGATGATTCAGAACTACGAAAGGAGATAATGTCGGAGGCCCATTATACGAAATATACATTACATCCAGGCAGTACCAAGATGTATAAGGACCTCCGCACAAACTTCTGGTGGCACGGGATGAAAAGAGATGTGGCACTTTTCGTGTCGTAATGCATGGCCTGTCAGCAGGTGAAAGCTGAGCACCAGAGACCGGGCAGGAAGATACAGAATCTGGCGATTCCGGAATGGAAGTGGCAGTACGTGTGCATGGATTTTATTGTTGGTCTGCCGAAGACGCCGCGGAAAAATGATGCCATCTGGGTCATTGTCGATCGACTAACCAAGTCAGCGCACTTTATTGCCATCAAAGTTACTTGGAGCATTGATCGCCTGGCGCAGATTTATCTTGATGAGATAGTGCGGCTGCACGGAGTTCCAGTATCCATCGTCTCCGATCGGAATTCATGGTTCATGTCGCGATTCTGGAGTAGCCTTCAGTCGGCGCTGGGTACCAAGTTGCAGTTCAGCTCAGCTTACCATCCTCAGACCGACGGCCAAACGGAGTGCGTCAATCAGATTCTCGAAGACATGCTACGACTCTGCGAAATTGACTTCAAATCAAGCTGGGACAATCATCTACCTCTGGCCAAATTCGCATACAATAACAGCTATCAATCCAGCATTCAAATGGCACCGTATGAAGCCTTGTACGGACGCAAGTGCCGATCACCCATTTGCTGGGACGAAGTCGGAGAGCGGCAGATTCTCGGCCCAGAACTGGTGGAACAGACCGTGCAGAAAATTCGGCTCATTCGGGAAAGACTAAAGACTGCGCAGAGTCGTCAGAAAAGCTATACGGACGTTCATCGTCGACCCCTCGAGTTTCAAGAAGGCGATCACGTATTTCTCAAAGTGTCGCCCATACGGGTAGTTACTCGGTTCGGCGCAAAGGGGAAGTTGAGTCCGAGATTCGTTGGGCCGTTCGAAATACTTGAACGGGTCGCCCCAGTGGCCTATAAAATTACCTTACCGCCGACGCTTGAGGGTGTACACAATGTCTTCCATGTCTCTTAACTGCGGAAGTACATACACGACCCGAGCCACGTAGTAGATTTTGGCCAGCTGGAGCTAAAGTCTGACTTATCCTACGTCGAAGTGCCAGTTCAAATCTTAGAACGCAAGGATAAGCTGCTGCGGAATCGGACGATCCCTCTCGTTCGCGTACTTTGGAGGAACCATGCGGCAGAGAAGAGTCGACATGGGAACTCGAGTCTGAGATGAAGGAAAAGTTTCCTTCATTGCTTTCATAGAGGTAGGTTCTGTTCATAAGTTTCGAGGACGAAACTTTTTCTTAGTTGGTTATGGTGTAGTGCCCCGTCCCTACATCGTGCCCCGTTGATTCGTCTACGGGGTACGCGAGAAAGGAACACTGTCGCTATCGACTCGGTCGGGACCGATAGGTCGGGATCGATCAAATCGATCGAACGGGAACGGTTGAATTAAGAACCATTCCACGTTATGGGATGGATTCTTCGGAACCAAGTCCCATATTCGGCGGGTTGTGTCTCGAGGATAGACTTTGCGGCTGAGTCGGGAGAGACCTCCCGTTGCTCTGCTTTTCACGCCGCTTGCGTTGGTTTGGCTTTGGTTTTCCGAATGCGTTTTCGTGAATGTTTTCGATGGTTTTCATGGTTTACATTTCGAGCTCGCATTTCCTATCGAACTCTTACATAATACAGTGTTCTAATCGGTTGCTTGTGCGATTTCAGGTGATCGCGTAGGCGACGTCTAGCGCAGCAACAAGTCCCTCGCCTCAAGCAAAACTCAAGGTGAGTGGCTGACCCCCTTCGTCTCGACCCTCTATTTCAAATGAGAACTCGGGTAATGTTACTAAAAATTGAATGAATTGCTTACAGAATACAAGTCCTGTATGTTAGAAGTGAAAAAGAATGTGTCGTGTTGAAAAGAGATAGATTTATTTTAGGCTTGCAAAACGAACAAGTAAATGAATTGATTACTTAACAAGCCCCAACGGTATCTTAAATACACCATGTTAACCTATCATGGTCATGGACAACTTGTCGACAAGGGCGATGGTTTCTTCGAGCGGCAACCCGGGGCCACGGGACCGACTCGGCCTAGGAAGAGACAGGTTATAGCCGAGCTGGGTAATAGGCAATCGGTAAGACGGGGACTTGCATCGGGGCTCGCTACTTGCGTTGCAAGGGTCCCGTATTGCCAGGCTATGTCCAAGATGGCTAGTCAATGCCAGTGACCTCCATATCAAACACTTGATATAAATTGTTATCAACTAACAAGGAAAGTGAGGGTAAGTTTTTATGTCGCACGGTGCGCTCTGCCGGAGGAAATCTTGATGTAACTTAATGCTTCTTATGAAAATATCTAGGGTGGTTAGAAAGACCACTAAAAGCAAGTTGTATGATTTTTATCAAATTCTTGAACCAAATGAGAGCCTGGAAATTAATTAGCCACTCGCCAGTACATGTTGATTGTACTGATCCTCGCTCTCTATACAGGTGCGGTAGATCTGGAAGGGCGTGCTACGTAAAGGGAGGCAACGCCCGTGTTTTGAAGCTTCGTCCGTGCATTGAAGCTTGGATCAACCCTTTTGAAGACTCCGCTGTTGAAGCATCGAAGACAGATGGAGCGCCTTCCCACCATCCCAGGTGGTTTGTAATTTTGGTTGTAAAGTCAAGGGATAAATGTATGGAATGGCTATCTCGTCGACGTTCATTTTGTAATGGAGTCAGTTTGTAAAAAGCCCGCGCGGCGCCTTTGTATCGAGTCTGTAAAATGATGTTTCATTATCAATAAAGCTTATGTTTCCTTCTCTATAATGTGTGTGTTCAATTTACTCTGCACATTTTGCTGTTGTTGTGTTTCGGATAACAATTATGACTATGCCTTGTGCAAGCGCAACTTAGGCTTGCACGGCATCACGCCCGGGGGACGACTATCGATTCTACGGAATCGGGGCGTGACATTTTGGAGGCCCTAGACAGATCTCAAATGAGGCCCGCTGGTCATCCTTCTATATAATTTTTTATAAAGCAAATCCAATAAATGTTGAATGAGGGCGTAGACAAGTCCTCATATTCTCCTCGTTTTTTATGTGCAAAATTGTCAATTAGATCGTTGTGATCAAGTTTAGCTGCCATTTTTTTCTCAATAGACAACATGGCCAAACCGTTCAATCGATCTTATGACATAGTTGATCGAAGATAATTTTTTATCAACTTCAGCTTCGAAAAACTTCTTTCGGCAGTAGCTACTGTAACTGGTATAGTCAATATTATTCTATAAGCTACCCAAGCATTAGGAAAAACAAAGCGCAAATTTTTGATATACTCCAACACTTCATTTGGTTTGGTTAACATCTCCGGTAATGCTTTTCTCAACAATTGCAATTCTGAAAATAATTCAAACGCATCAATATCAGAATCATCTCCATGTTTCAAAAAATCCTCAAGTGCAACACATGAATGCTTTAAACTCTCATCTTCTGCAGCTTTCAACTTGCTCAAGTTAAATAAGAATCCAAAAGTGTTTTCATACTTTTGAAACTGTTCAAATCTTGTCTTGAGTGAAGAAAGAGCTTTATCAATTATTATAAAATAATTAACCCGAAAAGATTCTTCAGCCACTTGTATTGGTTCATCCCTAGAATTCTCATCAAAAAATTTCTTTTTGTGTCGAACACGAGTTTCACGAAAAATGGGTTCAACCTCCATTTCCAAAGCAATCTTTTCAGCTTCAATCTTCGCAATTTCAAATCCAATATTTCTGTACTCTTCAAAAAAAAAGAATGAGGCCTCGCAAGAGATTTATACACTCCTCAATATTCATTTCTTTTTCTTGGAGAATCTTGCTAACTTTATTCACTTTCTGCAAAATTTCGAACCAAATCACCATGCCAACGAGAAAATCAAACTTACGAAGTTCATAATTTGCTAAAGACCCAGCCTCACTCGATGTAGTCGTATCAACACTATGTTCTACTAGATGAAGAAAAGCTTCTCTTATTTGAGGAGATTGAAATCTTACTGCTTTTACACTAGCAACACGACTTTCCCAACGTTTATCCGACCATGACTTTAGTGTAAGCCCTTTTCCTTTATGACCCTTGACATAAGATTTGAGAACCTCCCATCGCTTTGTTGAACCAGAGAATAATTATAAATCCGTTGTATCACTCCAAAAAATGATTTAGCTTGAACAGAACTCACGGCCATATCACATAAAGCAAGGTTAAGAGAATGACAACCACATGGAGTGTAAAATGCCCTGGGATTCTCTTTTAGTACCCGACTACTTACACCTTTGTATTGTCCTTTCATGTTAGAACCATTATCATAACCTTGCCCTCTCATGTCATTTAAATCAAGTTTTAAAGTTTCCAAAACTTTTTAAGTTCATTGAAAAGTGCTTCACCTGTGGTTTCATCGACTTTTAAAAATTCAATAAAGAACTCTTCTACTATTATTGGTGTCGTTGAAACATCAACACATCTCAAAACAAGAGACATTTGTTCTTCGTGACTAACATCCGGAGTACAATCAAGAATGACAGAAAAATATTTTGCTCCTTTGACAATATCAATGATCTTGCTCTTAATCTCACCGCCAACAAAAGTATTAACTCGTTTTGAATATTATGACCAAGATAATGGACCCGACGGATCTGTTTTTTCCGAATACGTCTAAGATGTTCTTCATTATCGGATCAAAATCAGCAATCATTCTTATTATACTTAAAAAATTTCTACTGTTGTGATCATCAAATTTCTCATTACTCCCACGAAATGCCAAATTACTACTAGCAAGAGTTTTCACAACACACATAATTCTCCTCAAAACTTCTCTCCAGTACATTTTTTCTTTCTCGATGGCTTTTTGATTAGCAGAATTAATTGTTAATTTTTTCCTCAACCTTGTTTCTGCCTCCATCCAGTCAATTGAACTATTGAAGTGGTCATTACTCTTTTCATGCTCACTAAGTCTCGAATGAATATTTTTTTAGTCATTATAGCCTATACTTGCTGTTGTTAAAGGACTTGGCACAACTTTCTCTCTTTTGAATAAGACACAACAAAAACAGAATACCTTATTAGTCTTTTGAGAGTATATTAGCCATGGCCTATCAAGTTTTTCTCCATTTGGCAAAGATCGTGTGTAATGTTTATTACAGAAGCTTCTATTTTGGACATTAGTCGGATACACTTCATCCATGACTCTTATTGGGCCCTTCTCTACTAACATATCAATTTTTTTTTTGAGACATATTACTCTCCCAATTTCCCGGATCAAACAAATCATTTAAATCTTCGTCATTCATATCTAAATTTTCATTCAAATTTTCATTATCAATTATATTCTCCATCTCATTCATCTCATTGTTATTCTCTTCTACAATTCTATCCTCTTCGTGATTGTCATTTAGATGAATATCATCCATAACCACATTTTCAGTCGAATTTTCATTAGCACTCACGTGGTTCAAATTTTCATCATTCACAATCACATTCTCAGAAAATGTTCATTGACAATCACATTCTCAGTTAAATTAGATAGCATTTTGTAGGTTTTACATACCTATTCATAGATCCCATGAGAGATTGCGTGAGTTTGTCTTGTCTTTCTTTTTCTTCCTCTTCGAACTTCCCGATTCGAATTTTCTTTTACCCGTCATAATTTTTCAATTTCACGCAAACCTAACAAAAAAAAGGGAAATTTAGAACAAAGTACCAAATATAACATCCGAACATGAGTACCAAATTATAACAAAGTTTATGGATGAACAAATTAGAACAAAAATTGATTTCAAAACAATTCAGTGGACTGTGGTTCTGTCATTTGTGGACAATAAACTATATAATAACAAAAAGAGAGACTAATTATGGATGAACATCCCAAACATGAGTACAAATTACAAAATTATAACAATAGAAATAATTCAGAAATCTTCTATGAAAAAATCATCTATAAAAAAAATTGCTCTCGAAATCATCTATGAAAAAAGCTTAATAGCTAGATTAGTAGATTAGTCTTTCGAGAGTAATTTTTTGTTATAATAGTTGTGGTTCTCAGGTTCTGTCATCTATGAAAAAAAGTTAGTAATTTTTTTGAAAAAAAGCTTAATAGCTAGATTAATAGCTAGATTAGTAAATTATAACAAATTTTTTTTTTCATTTTGAATAAGATTTTTTTATATATTCTCTCTTTTGAAAAAAAAATACTCTCGAAATCATTGTTTAATTCAGATTCAGAAATCATCTATGAAAAAATTTACTTTTAATTAGAAATAATTCTCAAATTCAGAAACTAATCTACTAACAGCATATGCTCAAATTATATGGAAATACAAACACATTGGAAGGGGAAAAAAATTATTTAGAAACACAAACACATTAGAAGTAACTAATCTACTAACAGCATATGAAAAATTATCTAGCTAGATTAGTTTCTGAATTTCAGAATCATCTATGAAAAAATTACTTTTAATTAGAAATAATTCTCAAATTCAGAAACTAATCTACTAACAGCATATGCTCAAATTATATGGAAACACAAACACATTAGAAGGGAAAACAAGTTTTACCTATGAGTATGCCCTCCGGGTCTCGGCAGTCAATATCAATAGCACAAATTACAAATTTCCAATCCCCAATAATCAGATTTGTTCTTGTGCGACTGTGTCGGACACGCCCAATTGCTTCAATCCGGCCAGCGATCCCCGGAATGAAGGCTATGAAGGAAAAATAAATAGAGAGATTAGATTTAGACTTTAGAGATTTAGAGAAAAATAGAATATGTGAGAGGGAGAGATAATATTAGCATTACAAAAAGTGATATTTATAGAAAATTCAAAGAAAAAATAGACGTTAGAAAATGGGGAAAAAATACCTACAAAGGGCTGCGGGAGAGGAGAATCAGGAGATATTTCCATCCGTTCAGCCTTGGGAGAGATGTCCTCATCATGTCCGTTGGAGAGAAAGAGAGAGAGATCCATTGGGAGGGAAAGATTTACGGAGGAAATAGGAAAATTATATTCCTCATGTCCGTCAGGCTAATATGTAACTCTTTCCCTCGTGGGCTTTTAGGTCAGGCTTGGAAATAGGAAAATGGATGTCCTCATGTCCTGCAAGCATGCGTGACTACTTAAGAAAGCAAAGTTTCCTTATTTCCTTTCATCCAATGATCAAGAGTCCGTGGGCTTTGGAATGGGCTTAACTTTGTTGGTCCTGGCCTATAAAAAATATAGCTAAATTTTTTTTGGAGGCCCTCCTAGGGGTGGAGGCCCTAGGCAGCTGCCTGGCCTTCCTCCCCTTGGAGCCGGCCCTGTTGATATCCCACCAGTTCGCTTGTACAGGTTTAGGTACTTGCTCGTCAGGAAGGAGCTCGCTTCGACGTGTTGAGATATGGAGTTCCTTAGCATTTTGAGACGTGTGGCCGCGTTGGAGTCTCACCTATACGGAACATAATGTATGGATATCTGTTAGTCCCGGGGCTTGATCAAAGATGGAAAACTGAAGCAATCGAGATCTGATGTCATAC